>JAJOZX010008533.1:180000-181913 GCA_023014485.1 Bathynomus jamesi
CTTATAAGGCTAACTAACGAAAATATCACGACTTAACCTAACCAATCGTCAGGGCGTACAGTTGACCTAGCGATTGGTTAGGTTAGGTCGTGATATTTTCGTTAAAATATTCGTTAGTATTTTGTAAAAATATTCGTTAGTTTTAACGAAAATATCAGGAATTACCTAACCATTTGTCAAGGGTGTACAGTTGACCTTACTGGGAAAGAAGAAATTGAGGGTTATAACGGAAAAGTACCCTTGAAAGTTTAAGGAGTTTTAAGTTTAAGCATAAGTTCAACTTTATATGAAAAGAATTGTTACACAGTATTGCTCTTAAAGACTTTTGACTTTTAATTTCTATTCATTTCTTCTTCCAATTGACTCTGTATCCCTTCAAATAACTGGATCACCTGAAGATCAGGGCCCCCAGCCTTCGTTAGTTAACCTTATAAGGCTAACTAACGAAAATATCACGACTTAACCTAACCAATCGTCAAGGGCGTACAGTTGACCTGACGATTGGTTAGGTTAAGTCGTGATATTTTCGTTAGTTAGTCTTATAAAGCTAACTAATGAAGGCTGGGGGCCCTGATCTTCAGGTGATCCTAATTGTTTTCTCCTCTTTTCGAGATAGCCTATAAATACAAACACATAAATAGACTGGGTCACAATTTTAAAATATTTTTAACCACAATGCATATGCGTCAAGGCGCAAAGAATAGAAAACTAACTTACTGTATTATACAAATGAAATGTTTGATTTCTACGCCTTTAATATATCTGATACACTTAAGCACCGTCTTCAGATATCTGAAATATCGGATCACCTGAAGATCAGGGCTCCCAGCCTTCTTTAATTAGCCTTATAAGTAGGGCCTGGATGTTTAGGCACTAATAAACTACAAAATAGGCAGCAAAAAGGCAAATAAAATACAGAAAAGGGCACAAAAAGGCATTTAATTTTCTTACATTTCAAACAAAACAACACATGAAATACAAAGAAAGAAAAATTGCATGAAAAAAAATGTTTTTAATGATTGCAAAAAATAAGTATTTTTTTCAAATTTTACGTTTAATTTTACACTTTTCGATGCACTGACTTTAGGCATTGTGACACGTGGTACAGCAGAAAACGAATGACCATGTGTCGCGCGGGGTTCTACGACGAAACTACGTTTGCCAGTTAGAAATAAATTCATAAATGTAGAACAGTTAACCCTTAAACTAGTCGCATTAAGAGTTATCGTAATTTAATCGTATTTAGGCTAATGATAACATATTTTAAAATCTTTTTAATTAATGAAAAATATGACAAAAATGGCGCTTTACCACGATATAGGCAGTTACCTTATAAATAGGCGGAAAAGGCATTTTATGCATTTTGCCTGAACATCCGGGCTCTAGTTATAAGGCTAACTAACTAAAATATCACGACTTAACTTAACCAATCGTTAGGTCAACTGTACTCCCTTGATGATTGGTTAGTTAAGTCGTAAGATTTTAGTTAGTTAGCCTTATAAGGCTAACTAACGAAGGCTGGGGACCCTGATCTTCAGGTGATCCGAAATATCTAGTACATTTCAAAATAGCTATTATTCATTTCAGAAAGCTAAGTTCATATGAGTATGTCGAGTAGACATTTCATATAAGTAGACGTCTAGTACCATTTAGAGTGTGGTGACTTGAAATGTCAGCAGTGGACAGTCGAATATAACTTTATTTTTTCTATCGTAGTTTCAAAACTTTTTTCTCCCTGAAGAACATCTGAGATACTTCTCAATCTTGGCTGACTCTTTTAGAGAATAATGTATAGTCCAGGTACAGTTGCCACGTCTACCTCGTGGCCAGATATATCTCGTCTTTGAAAACTTTATGGTACATAATGCAGTTAATGTACCATACTGTATCCCATATTTAACATATTTGCGAAT
>JAJOZX010008534.1:0-145000 GCA_023014485.1 Bathynomus jamesi
ATCTGGGCCTTCACGGCACGTTAGCTCTGCATCCTTCCCATCCATTAACTTTAAAAATATGTTTATTAAACTTAACACTCCTATACCATCTAGTGCCGCTGTTGAGTGGATTTTTTCAGTAGGGAAGGATATACTGTGTCCGAAACGAGGTTCGTTCTTAGATGCAACTTTTGAGAAGCTTGTTTCCTTAAAGGCCAATAAAGATCTTTTGAATAATAGTTCTTAAGTTTGTATATTATAATATTTAGCTAATAAATTTCAATTATTTATCATTGCCAAGACAATAACTCATTTGATTCATTTCTTTAGTATTTCGTATTATTGTTTTGTAAAACTAAACTTTCCTGGTATATTCTAGCATTAGTAAATTAGTATCACTAGTATGCTAAATCCTCTGTTATGCTGCAATTCCTAGTAATAAATCTTGCAGTAATTTTGTTTCATTTTTTTTGAAAATATTATGCCTTATAAGTCATAACAACGCAATGAAGGCATGCGCAGACTTCATAGCCTATGCATTAACCACTGTAGGGTGCTCCGAAAATTAAAAGATGTTGAAAAAAGCTCATAAAACTTTGCTCCCCGGGCTTCTTCTCATTCTTTTATATCATATTAATGCCAGAAAAAAATATTAGCTACATTGAAACATAGTAAGCCTTGCCACCAGGCAGCTGAAAAATATGCTTTATTGAATTAATTTATTATACTTAATACTTACATTTTTTTTTTTTTTCAGATTTACCTATCATAAATAGCGTATCTATTAAATAAACTTAAATAAATAATTATTACAAAATTTAATACTTATTTTTTGTCAAGAAGAGCAATAATTAATTACTTTTCAATGGCAGACAGAAATGGTAATAATAATGATGATCCAAATAAAAAATCAAAGGATAATTCAAATATTTCCTTAAGAAAAGATTATATAATATGGCTAATAGAGAAGCCTATCGAAAAACTCTCTGATGTTCGAATCCCAACGAAGGGGGACATTTTACGTTATTTTTTCTACCTAAAAGATGGACCAATGAAGAAAGAGAAATTTAGAAATTTTAACGGCACAATTGCTGAAAAAGTATTAGAAGATACAGAAAAGCAGTGGATAAAATCAGGAATCGAAACACAAAGTAAAGATAAAGTCAAGAAAAAGATTTTAGACCTTTACGAGAATTATAGGACACTCCAAAAAAAGAAAGGTTCCAATTCCAACAAGGTAAAGGAAGAAAATTTTGTTAGAGACCTTGACTCCTATTTTTTTATTGCCCATAAAGATGCTGAACGCAGAGTTCAAACTGATCGGTTGAGGACGACAGAACAGAAAAAAGAGGATATTGATTTCATAAATGCAATGAAAGAGGGTAGAAAAGTTCTTTTGGGATCCGAAGATAAAAAGTATTCAAAAAAGGTTCAAGCTAAAAGGAATAGGGAAGAGAATTTCACTTCCAGAATGGAGACAGACATGCGAAGAAGAGAGCTACAAGAGGCTTCAACTAGCGAACTTAACGATAAGATAGACATTGTTGATGAAGATTACTTAGAACTAGATGATAGTGATAATGATGAAAATGTGATTTCAAATTCTGATAAAAAATAAAAAAGAAAGCGTTCGAAAACTATCACACTAGAACTTCCACGAAACCCATTCAAAAGTAAAAAAATATCTGAAATGGCTGATCGTTTAAATTTATCTTCTGGCCAAAGAACTCTATTTATGGCTGCCATCGCAACAGGGGGGGGGAGTTGATTTGGAGAATATCACGTTGTCTAAAACAAGTACGATTCCAAAAAAATTAAAAATCTTGAACGCTTTTGCACATTCACATCGCTTTTTTATATACAACCCTGGTTATCAGCTACCAATGCAGCTGATGCTGCAATAAATGACCTAAAATTGTGGCACGATTTAAATTCTTATTGTAAAATTGATTCAGATGTGGCCTCAGCAGCTATAAATCCTTTGAAAGACATTTTCGGTATATGACAGAAGAGTTAGCTTCATTTTCACTGTTTTCAAATAAAATTGAGATCTCTGAAAAGCGCCAAATAGCTAAAAAAAATTTGAAGATGAAAAAAGTAAACAGTTTTAAAATGGGAGTTCCCACTTTCCCTAAATTAAACTCTTCGACGAAATTAATTTCTCTGAATGGAGTAAACTCCATGTTTCTTTTACAAACTCTGAGAATAGATATGGAATGGATGACAAAGGACCCAAGTGAGTGGAACTTAGATTCTGAATATAAAA
Organism: Bathynomus jamesi; assembly: GCA_023014485.1. Taxonomy (NCBI): domain Eukaryota; kingdom Metazoa; phylum Arthropoda; class Malacostraca; order Isopoda; family Cirolanidae; genus Bathynomus; species Bathynomus jamesi. The sequence goes on from JAJOZX010008534.1 coordinate 2,246, forward strand.
AAGCATTTGAATATGTTAGAAGTGTCAAAGTAGTAAATGATCTTGCAGAAAGAGCTGTGAAGCTCATTCAAGATTACTCAAGTAACATTACCAAGGACGAGCCCCAAAGACAATACATGCTTCAGGTTGTAGAGCGCCAGAGGAAACTAATTCCTGATTTCAAGAAAGGGACACTAAATCATATTCTGTAAAATCAAAATAAGATCGAAACGGACTGTTTATAACTGCCAAAAGGAAGAGGCACACTCCTGCTAAAACAAAAATAAACCTGATGGCTACAGTTATAAACAATTACGCAGGAGTGAGGGAGCATAAACCTCGGTAAAGGCCAATCTTTATCTAATTTCCCGAGAAATAAGAAGAAATACCAAATTTTAAGCTCGTCTTTGTTTTTTTTTTTTGCACATATACTTATTCTATATCAATGCTTTGGATTTTTAAATAAATTCTAATTAACCCTAATTTATTTTTGAGGTTTATGTAACTTAATCTTAAGTAATAATACCTACAAATCAGACCTAATTGCATAATTCGAAAATCACAAAACCTCAATTTTACATGAGGCTGGTGGCAAGGCTTAATATTTTAGGATCGAGCTAAAAATTCCCAAAAGTATTTAGAAGCATGATAGCAATGAGAAAATAACTGGGGAGCAAATATTCAAAATCATAGTTTTTCTTTTGGAGCACCCTATAATAACCAGTGGATACAAACCAACACATACTCGCACAAGCGAATGTTTATATCATATAATATTTTATGTATATATAAATTATAGTATACCTATGCATATATATAACATATTTACATTTCATTAAAAGTAACGGTAACGAGTAACGGTGCCGTTACTCGTTACTTTTTAAAAATGGTAACTGTAACGATAACGGCGTTACATTTAGACTGTAGTAACGGTAACGGCATTACATTTATAAAGTAACGAGCACAGCAATGATATATATATATATATATATATATATATATATATATATAACGTAAAGAACGACGCTTTGTATAGGAGAATTATCCGCGCAAGATGAGAGCGAAAGAACGAAACAAATGAAAAAATGAGGTAACCACCCGGGAATCGAACCCGGGATCTTCCGATTGCCGGTCAGATATGATAACCATTACACCACGGGCCTCACTCAAACAAATGTCGTAATTCCTCTACATACGCGCAGAAACCAATGCCCCAAAGGGGCACCTCCCGCATGCCGTAACATTATATACATTATAACTGCAAACACGCAGTATAATTAACGTAAAGAACGACGCTTTGTATAGGAGAATTATCCGCGCAAGATGCGAGAGGTGCCCCTTTGGGCATTGGTTTCTGCGCGTATGTAGAGGAATTACGACATTTGTTTGAGTGAGGCCCGTGGTGTAATGGTTATCATATCTGACCGGCAATCGGAAGATCCCGGGTTCGATTCCCGGGTGGTTACCTCATTTTTTCATTTGTTTCGTTCTTTCGCTCTCATCTTGCGCGGATAATTCTCCTATACAAAGCGTCGTTCTTTACGTTAATTATACTGCGTGTTTGCAGTTATAATGTATATATATATATATATATATATATATATATATATATCGGGTCTGCACAAAAAAGGAAGACCTTTTAAATCCTTCATATCTCGGCAAATACGGTACATAGAACTATGAAATTTTAGTATGTTAGTAATAGGTAATTTTCTGGTTTGTATGCCATCTTTTAGCATTTTAGATGAGAAATTGGATTTATGGCGAATATTCCAGAAAAATCTTGCTAATCATAGGTTCAAGCTGATAATTAAAGTGATTTTAATGAACGTAAGCCAACTGCAGGAGGTTTGGACAAACTTCTCAAGAAAATCGATAAAACAGGAGATATGAAAAGAATACCAGGTAGCGGTATTAAATTTGGTCACCAAACAGTCCTGATTTAAATCCTGTCGATTACGGCCTTTGAGAAAATTTGTCACAGAGAATTTATCGGGTCAAAGTAAGAAATGTCGCTCATTTACGACAGCTTCTTTGGAAAAATTGGATGAGCTACCACAAGAACAAATCAATAAAGCCATAGATGAGTTTTCGTCCTAGAGTGAAAAAGGTTGTAGAAGTTCGTGGTAAACATATCGAGAAGTTTTTTTAACATCAAGGTAGCACCATATGTGAGTACTTTGTAACTTTTTAGCTGCACATACAATGCAGTAGTAGTGTAAATGAAGAATTTCCAGTGGCATAAAGAAATGTTCAATAAATCCGTAATTTTCATTAGTTTTCTTTGAAATCCGCTCACCCTATAGGAAATTTACTTAGTTGTCGGGTGTGAAAAAAAAATATTGAAATCTGACCATAACTTTGGATTTTACAGCCGAAGTTCGAGGTTTCCCTTTTTTTTGCCGACCCGATATATTATATATATATATATATATATATATATATAATATATATATATATATATTATATATATATATATATATATATACACTATATATATATATGTATATATATATAATACACCTTACCTAGCAACCTTACAAAGGTTCCGCGTGATGATTCATCATTTCGCGAAGGTCAAGCTTGTCGCCCCTCCTCTCGAGTTGACCTGGTGAAGTAGTGAGTTGGTTTCTTGTGCTCTCCACCTCACATAGCCAGGTACGCCAGGCTCATCGGGGATTGTTCTGAGCCAGGCGTCTAGTCTTCTTTTGAAGATGTCCACTGCAACTCCCTTCGTGTTTCTTAGGTCTTTGGGCAGCTGATTAAAGTTTTGGTCCTCTCACAACAAAACTATTTTCTTTCAGGGTTAAGGATGTTCCCTGTCTCGCCTTCAATTTGGGAATACGACACAATCTACCGTTTCTACTTTCCACTTTTGTTTGGGGAGTTATAGGGTTTAGAGTAAGATTAGGGACTAGTTTCTCCATTATTTTCCAAGTGTAAATAATGGAGTGTGTGTGTCTTCTCCTTTCCAGTGAATATAGGTCTAGTTCGCGTAACCTTTACCAGTAATTTAGTTCTTTGCACCCGTTGATCTTGCTGTGAAGCTTCTCTGGATCCCTTCTAGCTGTCTAATGTCTTCTTTTTTATATGGGGATGTTAGGACCGAGCAGTATTCCAATTTGGGTATGATCAGGGTTTTCAGTAGAGGAATCATTACATTCCTATCCCTTCGTTTAAAGGTTCTCAATATCTGTCCCGTTATTCTCTTTGCTCTGCTTACTGCTATCTTATTTTGTGTTTCAAATTTCGCATCATCTGTCATTACAACCCCTAAATCTTTTGCTCTGGAATTTCTCTGAATTTCCTGTCCATTTGGGGTATAATATTCCATGGATTTTAGGTCTTCTCTTTTTCCGTACCGTAACAGCTGAAATTTCTCGGTGTTAAACTTCATATTGTTGTCTTGCGTCCACTTGTAGATTCTGTTCATGTCAGTTTGTAGAGATCTTATATCTTCTGGGTTTTTATTTTTCTACTGATCTTTGTGTCATCCGCAAAGGATGTTACTGTGCTGTCTCTGGCAACGTCCTCATCTATGTCAGTTAGCATGATTATGAAGAGTAGTGGAGCTAATACTGTTCCTTGTGGTATTGAACTGAGGACCTCTGATTCTGATGAAAGTACTCCTTGTACTGTACCGACTTGCCTCCGCTCATTAAGGAAATTATATATCCATTTCTCTACTTTTCCTGTTATTCCCATATATTTCAGTTTATGTATTATGTTTCCATCAGTGGCGGCTCGTCGGTAGGCACTGCGGAACTGCAGCACCCCTAAATTTTTTATTTACAGTTGAAATAATCAAGAACAATATAAGGATGAGCTCACTGAATAACTTTTTCAATAACTTTTGAAACTTTTATTCATTGCTCAATGCTCATCCTTTTATTTCAGTAATTATTTCAACCCATTCTTAGAGACAGCACCCCTAGAATTTTTAGTCACGAGCCGCCACTGGTTTCCATGGTCACACTTGTCGAACGCTTTAGCAAAGTCTGTGTATAGTACATCATGGTTGACATGGTTTTCATTACTTTCAAGTGCATCAATAATGTTGTAGTGTTCCATTAGTTATGATAGGCATGATCTGCCTGATCGAAACCCATGTTGGTTATCATTGAATTTTTTTTGAGTTTCCAAAAAGTCATAGATTTTCTGTCGAACTAGTCTTTCAAATATTTTAGTGAGATGAGATGTAAGGAACACTGGCCTATAGTTTTTGGCCTCGGATCGATCTTCTCCTTTATATATTGGGACTATGTTCGCGCTCTTCAGGATGTCCGGTATTTCTCCCGTGTCTAGTGATCGTCTCCATATCCAGTATAGGGGCTCAGCCATTGCATTCTTGCAGTTTTTGATCAGTGTGGCATTCCATTTATCCGGTCTTGCCGCTGAGTGTGTTTTTAGTTTCACTATGGCTTGTGTAATATCATCCGTCGTAAAGTCGAAATGTGTTATACTTTCCCCTTGTGGTTCTTCTTCAAAGAATGCGTTTCTATTGCATATCAATTTGTCAGTTTTTGGGATACTGAAAGATGATTCGTACTGAGCTCTTAATATTTCAGATACTTCTGTAAGATCATCAGATAAAGCACTGTTCTTGTTTTTTGAAGGTCCAACAGTCGCATGGTTTTTCGACTTTCTTTTTGCGAAATTATAGAAGTACTTTGAGTTAGCCTTTATCGCTTCTATAGCGTTGTCTTCTTCTTTTTCTGTATGCTTCTCGATTAGTTCCTGTATAACGTCATCGATACTTTGCAGTTTATCATTTAATATTTTTCTGATGTTATCTTTACAGTTACTTAATTTTGTAGTCACTCTTTCTCTCTTTCGAAACAATGTCCTCTTTTGTCTCTCGAACCTGCTTCTCTTTCCTCTTTGTTGTATTTTGGAACATGTTTTTCCACAATTTCTAACGTCTTCTCCTCTAACGTCATTAGCATCTCGTCCGTTGTCTTGGCCTCGAAAATGGTTTTCCAGTCTATTACTTCCATGCTAGATGTAACATCTTCCCAGTTTACAGCTTTAGAATCAAAATTAAAAATTTCAAATTTGCTTCTTTCTGTTGTGCGTGTTCTTTCCTTTCCTGTTGCATTTATATTAGTTGTTATTTCAATGATGTTGTGGTCCGATATCATAGGTGGGGATATTTCTACATTATCAATTAGATTACTGTTGTTTGTGAATACCAAATCTTGGCAGTTGTTTTTTCTTCTGTTTTCTGTTATTTCTTGCGTTAACATAAATCCATCAGCTAGGGCTCGTAGCATTTTTACCTGCTCCTGGTCTTCTCGTGTGCCCCCCTTGTCCTGGGTATACATATATTTTTTCCTGTCCTTTTATATTTCATGAGTGGGAAATTAAAATCACCACAGAGAAAAATATTTGGGGTTGGAGAGTGTAGATCTTTTACCCAGTTTCCTACCTCTGTAATGGCATCTGAAAATTTTGAGGTTGGCGTGTTTGGGGGTCTGTACATTACAATTAGTACCATATTTAATTTTTCAGCTTTTGCTGCTACACATTCTACGTAGCTGTTTCAGGTACTTATAGCCATTTCTGCCATATGCCTTTCGCGTGTGTAAATAGCACATCCTCCTTTACGTCTCACTGTTCTGTCGGCTCGGAGGATGTTATATTTGTCAATTTGTATTTCTTTTTTGTCAATACAGGACTCACAATTTTCACAGTTCGCCTGACAGTCCTTTAGATAAGTTTCCGTGAGGCATGCAAAGTCTGCTTCGGCTTCTTGCATGAGTCCTTTCAGGTATAAAACTTTGTTCGTGGAATGATTTGATTTAAGGCCCTGAATGTTGGCTACGACTATTTTTATTTTTTCGCTTTCATTTTCGCATACAGGTGGTTCTGATTTGTTTTCCAATGGTGGTACCGGTTTCGTTGTCTTGTGGTCCTCCGAGAATTTACCTCTTTTTATCTTTGTCGGTACCTGTTGTCCCGATAACGCATGAAGTGCCTTTGTGCGTGCCTTCTGTCCGGCTCTCGGATTCCTATATTTGTCAGCTGGTTTTGTAATTGCTGGATAGTATTTAGCAGCTGGATTGTTTTGGCTGTGTCTAAAAAATTGGCACCCTTCTTTTATGTTCGTTTTTCCTGTTTACTCGTTGCGTACCTTTGAGGGTGGTGGTAACGGCATTTTTTTCCGTATTTGCACCTCCCATATCTTGCATAGGTATTGCAGACCGTAAGATGGTGGAACTTGCATTTCTTATCAAATTTGCAGTATCCACTTGTGTAATGCATGTTGCATAATGTGGGCTGTGTATATATCAGTGATGTAGGTCTCGAGATCGGTCTCGGTCTCGAGACCGATCTCGAGACCCAATTTGCAGATCTCGATCTCGATCTCGGTCTCCGCTATTTAGATCTCGGTCTCGATCTCGGTCTCGACAGACGCAGTCTCGGTTTTTCTCCCCGAGACCTTTCGAGACCTCTCGAGACCGTAATGAAAAATACATGTTATTGGCATGCTCATGATGGTGGCTTGGTTGAACAGACACAATTCAAAATGTTTATGAAAGTTTGTAAAAGTAAGGGACTCTAGGTATTCACTAATCAGTCACCCTGTTTTGAGTTGCCACGTTTTTCTTGCGGTGTGTGTGTGGGGGGGGGGGGTCTGGATTTTTTTTAGGTTAGCGCTACAAAAAAAATTGACCCCCCCCCCCCTCGCCCCCGTCAGATTAATTTTATTGAAAATGGAAACACTAAATACAGAATTATATATATATTATATATATAAGTACAGTATATATTATAAGGCCACTTTGCGTTGCCAAACGACGTGTCAACCTCTGTGGCGTGATAAAAACGATTATCCTCCCATCCAATATGTATTTCAAAAAATAAAATGCTTCACACAAAAATAATGCAAGAAATACAGCATAAAGAAAACAGTACCGATAAATTCAATAAAGCATAGAATAACGGTCCAAGCAGAAGAACGTTGAAACTGGGAAGATTTTGAACCGCAGGGAACAGTTGCGGCGGTACCTCTTAAAGATCGACGAATCTCATATTTTAGACAACTACTCTCCAATAAAGTTTTGGCACCAGAAAAGGGATAAATTCCCATCACTGGCCAATATTGCCATGACTGTTTTAACAGTGCCTGCCTCTAGTGCTCCAATTGAGCGTGTATTTAGCCATGGAGGCATAATAATGAGGCCCCACAGAAGTCGAACTTCAGCAGATCTTCTGAGCATGCTGATGTTCCTTAAGTGTAATGAGAACCTATCATGCTTTAAATAAATGCACAAGTCAAACTGGGTAGTGGGTACGTTCATTAAACCTTCTGCAAGAAATATAAAAGAAGTAAATAAATAAAAAGTACGTATATACTGTATATATTAATTTGTTAATTTATAGGCTAAACTTTTTGCATTCAACACACTACATCTGAGAAAGTAGTTATTAGTTTATTAATATACTTAACATAGTCTAATTTCCATAGTAGTGTAAAACAAATTGAAAGGGCATGAGCTTGGTCTCGATCTCGGAAGGTAGATCTCGATCTCGAACCTTTGATCTCGGTCTCGATCTTGGTCTCACAGGATCAGGTCTCGGTCTCGGTCTTAGTCTCGGACTTGGTGGTCTCGACTACATCACTGGTATATATGCATTGCCCATCCCGATATCTGCAGTTCCCTTTCGCGTAGTATTTACATACGATATTTTCTACGCTTCTACTTCTTGTTTTCTTATTATTTTCAAAGTTTTTAATTTTCGCATTATCATTATGTTTCTTTGGCTGTTTATTTTCTATGTATTTAGTTATCTTTTTATCATTTCGCTCGTTGGACAGTTTGACTATTTCGCAACTTTTACTAATTTCTTTTCTTTCATCTATGTCTTCCTTCCGTATTATATTGTTTATATTGTTATTCGTTATTAAATTGTTGTTCGTTCTTATGCTCTTATTAGTTATTTCGTCCTCTCTCTCTTCCACCCGATTTTTCGTTGGGACAATTCCGGACCCTTGTGTCCCCATTATTTCATTCTTTTTTGTAACTTTCGAGTCTGCTATCTCCATTTCTTTAAAGACCGCGAATGAATTTACCGTCTGTGTACATGCACCACATAGAAATTTGATCCCCACGACGTGTTTCGCGTTCGAGACAAGAGTTATTTCCCTATCATTCCAATTCATGCAGATAAAGTCATGAAGTCGTTGACAGAAATCACATCTAATCGCCGAGTTTTCCGTTGTTTCCAGATTACACAAATTACAGATTAAGTGAGAATTTGGACCCATAGCCATTGCTATTCCTTGATTAGCATAAAAAGAAATATCCACACAAATTCGTTCTTTATTTATTTGTTTTTTTTAATGTTTTTTCCTTTTTTTTTCCTTTCGATGGTCGAGGGTTTTTCGAGGGTTTTCTGACCTTTGCGTTTTATGACCTTTTTTCTGCCTTGTTTCAACTTTCTTGAATGCCAACCATATTTCGTTTTGAATATATACGTTAAAACTGGTGATAAATTAGGTAAACTGTATTGCACTTTCTTAGTTTTAATGAATTTCACTTTATAATTTATATGCACGGATTCACTGATACTTTATACACCTTCGGGTGTAAACAGAAAAAACCGCCGAGTAGTTTATTCCCTTCTAATTTGGGTATTAAATAGAGAGAGAAAGAAAGAGAGCACGTCCATTCACCAGAGGGTACAAGCAAACTATATATATACCATATGTCCCACAAAAAAGTACACCCAACTTTAGATTGTACTAACTCCTCCAAAAATTGAGATATTTTGGATCTGTTTGTTTGATTTAATACAGCAAATTATTCTTTGTTAACATTCAAATTTATTCATGTTTAAACGATTTAGTGTTTAAGCATCTGCTTTTAACTGAAGGGTACAGCAAAATGGGTTGCGCGGAATGATCATTTCTCCCAGCCAGATAGCTCCTCTTGCTTTAACCAATGTGCTACTTTTTACGTCGAAGGATATTGCAAATATTTTTTTTAAATAATTCGAACTTTTGTATCTAAGATACGAGTCATACATACCTATAAATGAAAATCTGAATTACTAAATTTATAAATAACTTTGAAACCTTATCATGCAGTTTACACGAAGGCAGCGCGTTCTCATGGTCACAACTTATCTGCAAACTAAAAGCTTAAAACAAGTTCAGAATATCTTCGAACTGCAATTTCCCGATAGAGCTTCTCCAACTAAACATACAATTTTGAAGAATGTTCGGAAATACAAAGAAGAAGGAACGGTCCTCAATTTGAACAAAGGACGTTCAGGCTATCCGAAGACGGCAAGAACAGACGAGAACATTCAGCATGTTCGGCATTTATTAGAGAGACATCCAAAAGTGTCCACCAGGCGAAATGGTACAGAACTCTCACGCATGTCATTTCATCGAATAGTTCGTGAGGATTTGAATTTGTACCCATACAGAATGGAAATTCGACATCAACTCATTGAAGGAGATCTACCTCGCCGCCTAAGATTTGCCCAGTGGTTTCTTGAAAAACCAGAAAGATTCACGGAACAATTAGTGGTTGGAAATGAGGCGGCCTTTTTTATGAATGGTCTAGTGAACAGACAAATCTGCCGTCAGTATGCACCAAAAAATCATCCACCTGACAATCATATCTACGAAAAGAATAACTCTAGACAAAAACTGTCTCTCTGGGTAGGACTGTGCGGTAATGGAGCGGTAATTGGCCCGGTCTTTTACGATGGTAATCTAAATGGTGAAGCTTACCTAGAAATGATAGACCGAGAAATCCTTCCACAAATACGTATTACTTATGGAAACCGATTTAATCGTATTTGGTGGGTGCAAGACGGAGCTCCTGCTCACAGGAGAGTTATTGTGAAGGAACGCTTGCAGGAAGTCTTCCACCAAAGAGTAATTGCTACAGGCCATGACATTGAATGGCCTCCCAGAAGCCCTGACTTGACCCCGTGTGATTACTTTTTATGGGGTCATTTGAAAAATAGAGTATTTGCATCACAACCTATCAATTTAGATGATTTGAGGACTTGCATCACAGCTGAAATGAACTTGTTAAAAGAACATCCAGATCTTATCAAAAGAATGATGGGGAAGATGAGAGCTCGACTCCAGATTTGTATCGATAGGAATGGCGGTCATGTTGAAAAAACGAAACTAAGCATAACTTTTGCAATAAGGAATAAAGAAAAATCTGCTTTGTATCTTATAAAATTATGTTAAAGTATCTATTATTATGTATTTGTCTTTTCATTACATCGATAGCGCACACATTATTTTTTCATTGACCAATTTTGCGCAATCCATTTTGTTGTACCCTTCAGTTAAAAGCAGATGCTTAAACACTAAATCGTTTAAATACGAATAAATTTGAACGTTAACAAAGAATAATTTGCTATATTAAATCAAACAAACAGATCCAAACTATCTCAATTTTTGGAGGAGTTAGTACAATCTAAAGTTGGGTGTACTTTTTTGTGGGACATATGGTGTATTTATATATATATATATATATATATATATATATATATATATATATATATATAACACTAGCGGAGCGACCCGGCGTTGCCCGGGTGGATGTTGAACGCTATATATGTGGTGTGTTGTAGTGGTTAGCGTCGCTGACTACGAATCCATCGGCCCCGGGTTCGAGACCCGACGGCAGCCGGCGCGCAGCAAAACCCAGTTGTTCATCCTTCCACACAATAAAGAAAGTGGTTCGTAGATAAATGGGTACCCTAGGTGGCCTAGTGGTTAAGACGCTGGGCTGCTGATGGGACGTGGTTCAGATTCCACGTTAAACTGTAGGTCTAAGGTGGAGTGAAAAGCTTGACCTTCGTCAGAATGAACAATTCGGGCGGAAGCTAACCAAAGGTTAAAGGTTATATAACCAAAGGTTAAAGGTTATATATACTGTATATATATACACTGCAAACCCACAAGGAAAAAGAAAAACGATTCCAAGGCCTTTCGTGTATTCAGAGCTACACCTCGTCAGGGAATTCCCTGACGAGGTGTAGCTCTGAATACACGAAAGGCCTTGGAATCGTTTTTCTTTTTCCTTGTGGGTTTGCAGCATTTATTCATTTCAGGTGTTTAATTGTGAAATTCATCCCATATATATATATATATATATATATATATATATATATATATATAATATATATATATATATATATGCCCGGTTAGTTCAACTGAATGCCTGATTAGGTTAATTAAATGCCCGGTTAGTTCAACTGAATGCCTGATTAAGTTAATTAAATGCCCGGTTAGGTCAACTGAATGCCCGATTAAATTAATTGAATGCCCGGGTAGGTTAATTGAATGCCCTGTTAGGTTAATTGTACGCCCTTGACGATTGGTTAGGTTAAGTTGTGATATTTCCGTTAAAGCTAACGAAAATATCACGTTCGACCTATGGCTGGAACACACACACACACACACACACACACGGGCGCGCGCACGTCCTTTTATTATTATAGATATACAAATTTGACAAAAGTAAATAGACACCTTTGGTTTTTCCATAGTTTTTAATTTGATAATAGAAGTCAGTAAATTCGAATCCTGTGAAAAATTTTGCATGTTACGAATCGATAAGTTTTATATTGGTGACCAGTGAAAGTATGGGTGGAGGTCTGTAAGAACTAATAATAATGTTTGTGGCTGTTTATCCTCCTTCATAACGGCAAAGGTCCCGTGAAATTGGGAACCTACAACTTTAAGTGAAATGCGAACCATCTACGGGTTACTCATCATCCGAACGTAGAGGACGGTCACCCATATAAGTAATGAGCATATCAAACATCGATTAACATCGAGGAAGCAGTGTCGCGACTGGCCTAGAAAGGACTTTCGGAGTCTGGTACTTCCCAACTGTCTTTCTTTCGTTGGACCAAGTTTATTTCTCGAAATCTTCTTCATCGGCATCTCATAAAACTATAAATAACCTAAAAAGCAGAAACTTACGCTTATTATACGCAAATATATTTTTAGAAGTTGTTCCAAATATGAACAATAAAAATTAATTGAAAATATAGTAAAGTTTTTATATAAGTCGTAATGAATAACAAGATAAAGTAATAGGCCATTATGCGTAATAAATTAAATTAAATAGCCTACGTGACTCAACGGGTTTTCATCTGAAACGAACTAAATTACGCATGCGTAGCAGTTAATGTTAATTACGTGGATTGCATAAATCCAGTGCTGGGATTAGCGCCATTAACTTTTTATTAGTGATACTGTTAGCGCCGCCGCAAATTTTCAAAATTGTTAGCGCCGCTACCTGTTTCGCTAAGTTTTTAGAGAAAGTCAATCGCTAATTTTTCAAAACCACTTGTAACTAAAATTTGGTTCGCCGACTGCAATATCCATTATAAAGACTGAGAAAGCACTAACTGCAAGTTGATCGTGATTCGTGACACCAGCATGTAGAGGTTGTAAACTGCAACTTGTTGGACAGACTCTGTATATTCACTGCTCTGTTTGTAGCAAAAAAAAGTTGCCTGTTACGAACGGAAGGCAGAACATATATAAATTGGGGTCGTTTCAGAAAAAATTAGCGTCAAAATTAGCGTTAGCGGCACTAACTGTTGAAATGCTTAGCGTTAGCCGCGCTAAATTTTATGATAGTTAGCCTTAGCGTTAGCAGCACTAACTTTAGGAGTTAGCGGGCACAACACTGCATAAACCTAATTGCACTTCTTGTTACGAGTGACGTCAAATCACCCCAGGTTTTTCACCCACTGGTGGTGTTTATTTCATTTAACGTCAGATCGCATCAATATTTTCCTCCAATCACGCTCTTGTGAATATCTTGAAATACTAACAAATGTTGGATGGAATACTAAATCTAGGATTAAGTGTACACTGTACATTACTCTATTACTTGTTCATTTCCCGTATCTAATCTAGGATTAATGTATATTACTTTTTTAATGCGGGAAGGAGGGGTCAAGGGCGACCGCCCACAGAAACATAGAAGAAGGAGAGAGCCAAAATCAAGGTCTCCGAGGTTCAACGATGCCATTTTTTTTATATATAAATTTTGTAAAGATTGTGTACGTGTAAGATGCATGTATGTGTAGTGAGGAATAAAGGGAAAAGTGTGTGTTTGAAAGCATGCTGGAATGCTCACAGATGGGACGCGGAAAAAAATCAGCTAAGGAGGACAGTGACGGGAGAAACGGGAGCTCCAGCACTCCCTGTCTCCTGCCTAATTCCCCACTCCACCCCCCACCCCCCCCACCCTCCGGAGTACTTCCCTGGTCGATTGTCGATTACAATCTCCTCCTATAAAAAGGACTTGTTTATTACTTGTTCATTTCTCGTGTTTAATGTCTCACAACTTTCCATTGGGACCCATCCAGCGGGGACCCCATACCTAAAGTAGGTAGGTTCATTTCGAGAAAAAGCTCAAAGATAGGGCCTCTCGCCCGTGATACCGTTAACATCGAAATCTTTGTTTAGTATCGGTATCAATATCATGGCCGTAACTACCTATGAGGTCACCGAGGTCCGGACCTCGGTAATTATTTCCTAAAAAAAAAAAAAGAGACTGAACCGTTCTCCGTGTATGAAACGCATATTACCGCTTTTCTTTTGAAAAGAGGGAGCGTCGAGCGTTTTGTGTTTTGTGTTTAGTGTATAGCTTGGGTTGTGTTTGTAGATGTCATTTTGGTCTGAATTTTGCTCGTCCCGCCGCGCTCGAAAAAAATCTGGACCTCACTAATTTCTAAACCCTAGTTACGGCCCTGGACCGTATCATATCTTCAATAATGACTTTCTATTCATTTCACATCTCGGATCTTTTCCGTTTGACTGCCGCCATTGAAACAAGAGGTGAGTGCCCCCAGCCTGCTTTACTTAGCCTTATAAGGCTAACTAACGAAAATATCACGACCTAACCTAACCAATCGTTAGGTCAACTGTACGACCTTGACGATTGGTTAGGTTAGGTCGTGATATTTTTGTTAGTTAGCCTTATAAAGCTAACTAAAGAAGGCTATGTTTCAATGGCGGCAGTCAAACGGAAAAGATCCCACATCTCTAATAATAACTTAGGATTAATATATACTCTATTTCCACTATTACTTGGTTTGTGTATTATCATAATGTGAACGTGACTTTATATATCAGATATTAAGGGTTAAATTATATAAGACAAATAGTCCAATTGGCAGTATTATTTGTATTATTGTAACGTAACAGAATGTAATATTGTATTATTGTAGCGTAACAAAAATTGTAATATTATATTTATTTTATAAATAAATTTATAAATGTAAATAAATAAAAAATAAATTACTTCACAATAACTTAAATAATGACTTTACAATGGTTTAATTTCATTGTGTAATTTTCAACTATTAGTTCATTTACGCATTTTAAATTAATTAATAATTTTTATTCGTGATTTATATATTATTAATTAATTAATTAATTAATAATAATAATAATAACTTTCGGTTTTATCTTTAATTAAAAGCCCGGTCTTTTCGGTTTGATGAACTGCTACAGATGTTTACGAAACTTAGCAAATCAATTATTTAAAATTTTATCCTAAGGAAATGTAAGTTGCGTTAGGTTAGGTTAGGTTTAGTTAAGTTACGTTAGGAATTAGACATTTCCTTAGGATAAAAATTTGTAAATAATTATATTTGTTAAATCTCGTAAAAATCTGTAGCAGTCCACCAAATCGAAAAGATCCTAAAAGCCTACTAAAGCCTAAAGCTTAAGGTTCAAATTAAATAGAATAAATAGTCCGTTTTCACAATTATTTACTTTACGTTAAAATTATCGTAACAACAAAATTGTAAAAATAAAATTGTATTTATTTTATAAATAAAGAGTTAAATAAAAGAAAAAATTGCTATGGATATTAGATTAGGAGTTTATAATACCTACATTTACCGTTCCTCCTTTCACTGTCTTAATTAATTACATTTGTAGTAATTAGGTTTTGCTAATTGAGTATTAATGGATTAAATCTGTTTCTATAATGAGTATATACTATACTTCGTTATGAGGAAAGCTTCCTTTATATTTTGTTTTTTTGTCTTATGGACGCTTTTAAACTGGGAGTTAACCGAGGGTTATTTTACTTCTTTATTCTAAGAGAATAAATTGTTAATAATGGGGTAAAATGCAATAAAAGCATTCCGTAATACGTTTCTGAAACGTTTCAAATTTTGTATTTATATTTGTATTTCGGTTATCAATAAAATTGAAGTTTGAGAGTCAACTTTGGTTTAGTACTCGGAACTGGTTATGCTTAGAGCTTCTGTATTTATATTTGTATTAGTTTTTATTTTGTATTAGTTTTGTATTAATTTTTGTATTAGTTTTTGTTTTGATTGCGAAATAATTTGAGAGTAATCAACTATGCCGACTAGAAGTCCCGTATCGCCTGTTTTGTGGGTTCGTAACTGTCCATGTGTGAATCAAAGATTATGTAGTCAGGTCTCAGGATGAGGACGAGTCAGCCTAGTTATGTAAGACTCGTAGCCGTAGCTAATCATTGTATTCCATAATAATTTGACATTAATGCCCATCCCCATTTCACTAAGGACATCTTAAAATGCTGTACTCGGTGATGAAAACTCGCAAAGTTCTTAAAGCATGATGTTTGATCGGAACCTACAAGGTGCTTATGTCGTTATTTACACTGCCGTTAGGTGGTCTGTACGTTGTCAATATACAGGGTGTTTATAAAGTCCCTATCTATTTCAGTGAAAACGTAGCAAAAAGGGTAAAATTCAATAACATTATAATAGAAGGCATACATTTAATGAATAGTTAAGCATATGATTCTACAGGAGCACCATCAGTATCTCTACAGAGTTCGAATTTGTCAGCAGCAGCATTGCGGAACACATTTTGGAGCATGACAGGGGTTATTTTTGTAACTGCTGTTACGATATGAGCACGTAAATGTCCCAGTTTCATTCAGATGGCATTTTAAACACCGTCGTCTTTCAACAAGATGGGGCACTTTGTCATTACGCAAACATTGTTCGGGAGTACCTAAATGAACGATTTCCAAATCGGTGGATCGGAAGTGGAGGCAATAGGCCCTGGGCGGCTCTATCTCCTGACCTAACGCCCTTGGATTTCTTTGCATGGGGCTTTATCAAATCAAGCGTCTATCAAACGAGGGTTACAGATCCGCAAGATTTACGTGCTCGTATCGTAACAGCAGTTACAAAAATAACCCCGGTCATGCTCCAAAATGTGTTCCGCAATGCTGCTGCTGACAGATTCGAACTCTGTAGAGATACTGATGGTGCTCATGTAGAATCATATGCTTAAGTATTCATTAAATGTATGCCTTCTATTATATTGTAATTGAATTTTGCCCTTTTTGCTACGTTTTCACTGAAATAGATAGGGACTTTATAAACACCCTGTACTGAATGTGTCTGTGTCGAAAGTAAAAATTAAAGCGTAGTTTTATATAAGTGGTTCCATAATAGAAAGTGGGCCAATATTTGCACATTTTTTATGTACAGTAAATTGGATACGGAAAATGGAAATGTACGAAAGAAAGTGTTAAATAAGGTATAGCTCTCTGGTAGAAAGAGTCATTTGTACGCGTATTGGTTGAATGTTACCGTCAGTGTAATCACAGACCAAAAAAAAATAATTTAATTGAAATTAAGATTTTTTTCAGGTCATCAGGGTGTTTGACTTCTTATGTTAAGGTCGTTGAGAGCAATTTGAATCTTTATCAAAGAAGCTCGTATTTATGACATCCGTCGAACCACGCGGATGGGAAAGTGTTAGATTTGAAAAGATGTAAAAGGTTTGGAATTTGAATGAATAAAATGAAGAAAGGCAAGGGAAGTGATCTCACTTTTAAATATTATAGAAGAGAGAGAGAGAGAGAGAGAGAAGAGAGAGAGAGAGAGAGAGAGAGAGAGAGAGAGAGAGAGAGAGGAAAATAAATGACATTCTCAGAAAGCTCCTTGGATACTGAGATTTACAGTGTTGTGGATGGGAAAACAGCGTACATTACGTACACGCACGTGTGCGCATGTAACCTAACAGCATTGAGTGAATACAATCAAATAATAATAATAATAATAATAAAGACTAAAAGAATTAGATAAAAATAAAAATAAAATAAATTAAGTAAAGAATTACCAGCTCAGACTTCGCACATTTTAGGCAGAATAACGTGCTTGAATTTAAAAATAATCGTGATAATGAGATTTTAAAAACTTCTCTTATTTTCTGAGTTACATTTTTTGATGGTATGGAAATTTTATTCAGAGCGATGCCAGAATTAAAAAAACAAAGTCACTTTTAAAGTGTATATTCTGATTTTCCGCTTCATGACTTCAGATATTTTAAAGGGATTGATAAAATGTTTATAAAATTACGATGAAATCCAAAGTTAAATTATAAAGCTTCCTGCCAGAATAAAATGGACGCCCTCCTGAAGCAACGGAATGGATATGAGTCATCGTCCTCTTGAAACATGATGTCCTCCTCCGAGTAAAGTCTTCATTCCAAAACGAAGGCAGGAGATTCTCACCTAAGATGGATATGTAATTTTGTGAATTAAGACGTCCCTCTACGAACACAGTCAGTTTTTTTCAGAGTGCCAAATGCCTGCCCATACCCTAACAGCACAACCACCTAATTTCATATTGGGTTGGACCAATTTGGGGGTTGAACATCGCCACGCAGTCTCCATTCCTAGATCCGCCTTCCTGAAGCAAACCGCTCGAATGTTGATTCACTAAGAAGACAAAAGAATGCCAAAACTGATCAGACTTGTCCTTCATTTGCGCGGACCACTCATATCGTTTCCTCTTTTTAGGCTCAAAGAGCATTCTACATAGATCGTCCTACATAGAGCTGGGTACAAAGGACGTGTAGCTAGACGGAAGCCATTGCGAAGAAGAAAGGATCTAGAACCTTATTACGCATTAGCCCACCTGCGCATTCACTTTGGGTCTGTCGCGTACATATTCGATGATGGGATGTGGATGCCCTGAGATCCAACTCTATACAGTTGTGGCGATTTACCTTCTCGATCTTGTGAAACGTTGCCTCATCAGTGAAAATAATACACTAGTCTTAGACGAAGACTAGGATTCAGAAAATCCTAGTCTTCGTCTAAGTTTTGCAACACGGAAGCAGTAAACTCTACATTCTTGCATAAGTTGGAGTTTATAATTGTCTAGACTCTAGACGAAAGGGTTTATGCAGAATTTTGTACTGGTCATTTCGGAATGACCAGTTCGCGGTTACGTTGTGAAATCGACTACGCAAAAATGATTGCTTATGAGTCCAACATGTTCATCTCACTTGATGATTTATTTGGCAAGCCACTCCGGGTTTCCTCGAACTGTTTAGGCCAATTTCTGATTGTTTGTCATACACACACCAAAAGTTACGCTGAACAATGATAACTGACTTAAACTCAGTTAAACACAAAACGCATTGTGCTTTATCTCGTACGGTCGCCATGACACATCGTCGCGCGTCAGCGTTCAGACGCATGCGCATGAGCCATTGAAACGTAAGTTTTTGCGCTCTATTTTAAAACATACTGCATCGTTTTACCCCCATCCTAAAATGTAGCTC
Organism: Bathynomus jamesi; assembly: GCA_023014485.1. Classification (NCBI taxonomy): domain Eukaryota; kingdom Metazoa; phylum Arthropoda; class Malacostraca; order Isopoda; family Cirolanidae; genus Bathynomus; species Bathynomus jamesi. Next base: position 20,826 of record JAJOZX010008534.1, read on the forward strand.
GTTAAAATCACGGAGAAAATTTGTGAAAACCCCGTATAAGTCTTATATAAATAAGGTTTTATTAAGTCTTTCAAATACGAATCGATGCCATGTGTCATTGTACTGGATTTAGTGATAATTGGACGTTCTTCAAATGTTACTAATAATAATAGATTAAGCTCAGGAGTGGTGCAGGATAAATAAATAAATAAATAAATAAATCTGGTGATAAATAAATAGATAAATGGCTAAATAATGAGGAACAGTACAAATAGCAATTACCAGGACCTATATATGATGTAGTATTAATAATAATAATAATAATAATAATAATAATAATAATAATAATAACAACAGGGATGGGGAACTGAAAAAAAATATCAGTTCGATTTTCATTTTCAGTTTCTACTGAAATGAAATATCATTTCCGATTTTGATTTCAGTTTTAACTTACTCTAGTTTCAGATTTTTCCCATATCAGTTTTTATAGTTTGTTTTTTCGATACTGTATTAGTATTATATCGATATTATGGCTACTGAAATATCTAGTATTTTTACTATATCCTTCATTATTGCTAAGTTCACCCAAAATAAGTTCTCGTGGCTTTAACCATAATCCTCGCATTATCAGTAATAATGGGATATACTTGACGGGAACCTAATTTAAACTTCATTAGCACATCCAATATTATGTCCATATTATTTTTATCAGAATGCTTTCTAGAGAAATCCTTTACTCATAAAATCCTTATTTGGAGAGAATCTTCTTCGATGAATTACGTGTTAAGAGCTAACACAAATCTATCCAGTCGAGATGCTCTATCAAGCTTCAACGAAAACATTTTATTGCTAAGTTCTTCACTATTTTTTTGAGAAAAGTCAAAGGCTTTCTTTTCAGTCAACTTTTTGTTTTTTTATGCGGGAAGGAGGGGCCAAGGGCTAATGTCCGGGAAAGCACCCCTTCCCCACCATAGAAGAAGGGAGCAAAAATCAAGATCCAGGGTTTTCGAGATGTCTAGACACTGCGTTTGAAAGATTGGAGGAGTTCATAGACAGGGGGAAAGACGGACTGAAGAGGAAGATTGTGCCAGAGTTGACCGGTAAGTGTTCCTTGTTGTATTTAAAGCACACTTAATTGAGTCTATTATTTTACACAAACCACTATTTTCAACTACAGAAAAAGGGTCTTTCATTAACCAACCGCCACCAACTCTTCCATACCAGCATTGAATGTTTTGTCTATAGGAATAATGATTGTTGGATGAGGTAGATCTTTAATGATTTTCAAACGCTTGGAGTCCAATTCCGCCGAAGTATTTCTTTCATCCAAGTCTCTCTTCTTGGGTGAATTAGCAAGATGATTTTGTGACTTTAAGGCATCGTGCTCTGATGTATAATTTCTCTCCAAAAGCTTTTTTCAAATTAGTGACACATGGATAGACACTTCACCTATTGTTTGCATCTTTTTACTTTAGGGGTTCCGTTTCGTTTCGAATCATTCAAAGTAAAATATTTTGTACACTGGGTTGCTTTTATTTCGTCCCATTATGTATACAATATAAAGTATTATATAGATCTGATATGCTTTTACACTTTATACTTCAACATTTTATCCATTACAGATATATAAACATAAGAAGCGTCTCCAATGATGCTCTTTCGTCTATGAAAGTTTCAAATGAACTGTTATTTCAAAATTTAGTTGAAGGTATTTATATACCGACGTGGGTTCGATAGGTGAGGTTAATCCTGACCTGACCCGCACAGTCTTGTAAAAGTAGCCAATTGTTAAAATGATAAAAATGACCTGCCGTCCGCCAGTCCTAAAAATAATCCGTTAATGTATAAGGGTCTGCGTTAATCCTTTACTTTACCACGTGATTCTGTATCTTTCATTAGAGGCCTATTACTTAAAGCTTGTATAGGGAGGAATTTCTTGTCAACTGGTCCTATTAGACCTTTTGAAAAATCTCGCATCAGAAAAATTTTAAAATATTTTTTTGCTTTTCTTTGCCTATTCTCTAACTCACCTTCTGTTTTATATGCTGTGATATTGTCAATAAAATTGTTAGGTCGTAAATAAAACTTAAATAAACACTTACACAGTATTTTATTTCTATTTTGAAAGTTTTTTTGAGTTTTTCATTTCATCTTATTTCAGTTTCAGCTTCAATTTTAGTTTTTCATATTTTTTCGATTTTGTTTTTTTAATTTAAATTCTAATAATTTCAGTTTTATCCGTTTATCGATTCTATTCCCCATCCCTAAATAATAATATAGTTTTCGCTTTTGGCTTCTAGTTTCCTAAAAGTATCTTTTACTTTAATGTTTAATCTTTTTAAGATAAATTCTGAGCTAGAGGAATAAGGATATTGCTCTAATTGTTATATTCACATTATGCTAACGTTTCGTTCACTTACAATGCAAACATCATCAGAGGTAAATAAGAATTAAGTTTTTAATAGATTTTTTGAATCACCTGAAGATCAGGGCTCCCAGCCTTCGTTAGTTAGCCTTATAAGGCTAACTAACGAAAATATCACTACTTAACCTAACCAATCGTTAGGTCAACTGTACGCCCTTGACGATTGGTTAGGTTAAGTCGTGATATTTTCGTTAGTTAGCCTTATAAGGCTAACTAAAGAAGGCTGGGGGCCCTGATTTTCAGATGATCTGATTTTTTCTATCAACTTAAAATGTACAGTACTATTATATACATAGTTAAGAATTAAGATATATTAAATGAGTACACTTTCAGTTAGCACAAAAAGTTATGACATTCAAATGGCATGATTTATTTACAGTATCTTAAAGGTATATGCGTGTCTGCGAAGTAACAGAAATAGATACTACATGGTGTCATTTCAAGGGGTCCCGACAAAAGCCCCCTAGGACAAAAGCCCCGTAGGACAAAAAAAACCTGGACAAAAGCTCCTCAGTTAAAGTGCAAAGTAGGACAAAAGCCCCTCAGTTAAAGTGCAAAATAGGACAAAAACCCTCAGTCAAAGTGCAAAGTAGGACAAAAGCCTCCATTTTTTATATTATTGTTCGTGTGCTATGAAGTAATCCTAAACAAATATTATAATCTTTGTCTATGTTGATTCACTCTAGTTGATCACTGTTTTGTCTACCTGAATGGTTAGGTTAGGTTAGGTTAGGAACGTGCCACAAAGGAGCATCAACAGCGTTTGAAGAACCTATGTCTGGACTATGTGAATGAGAGGAAGACCTAGAGGAATTTCTGAATGTGTAGGTCACAGCATTAGGTGGAAGTAAAATGAACTTTAAATGAACCTTAACACTTAATGAACTTTTTAATATTGCGCTTTATTTGTTTGATTTTCCTTAGATATGGTATGATGTTCCTTTTATAATGTTCATTTTTATGGTTGTGTAAATAATTTTGTGCTCCTGTAAAATAGTGAGCTATAAATTTATAATGCAAGTGTTAATGTGTGCTACTGTATAATACTTATAAAGCTGACTTTGCCTAGATAAGGCATGATGATCCTTTTATAATGTAATTTTTTATGGTTGTGTAAATATTAGCGTTAATGTGTGCTACTGTATAATACTTATAATGCCTTCCTTATTGCAGTCTTATGATATAATAAATGTAATATTTTACATGTCAGAGAAGTGTTCATAAACTGTAAATAATAAAGAATAAAAATAATGATTACAAAATTCTTATTATTATTTGTCCTAGGGGGCTTTTGTCCTAGGGGGCTTTTGTCCTACATTCGTCATTTCACAGACGTTCTTCATTGATGTAATCTTGAAAAATGTCTATGATTATCTTGAACCTCCACTTCAAAACTAGCACGTACAAATATGGAAAAATTTCCCCATTCAACTTAATCATAAACTGTAGCGTTCATTTTCCCCCAAAAAGACTTACATTTTTTAAATCAGCGTAAAAATCTACATTAAATATCTTATTTTCAACAAAATCGGAAACAGTCCAAATTCTGGAAAAGCTCCTTCATTTTTATATACACACACACACACACACATATATACATATATAGGCCATATATATATATAGGTTATGAATATATATTTTTTTATGTATGATAGTAAGGATGGGGCTAAGGATGAGCGCCCGCAAAAATGACCTCTCCACAGAAGACAAAGAGAGCCAAAAACAAGGACTCCAAGGCTCAATGATGCCATTTTTTTTTTTTTTTTAATATAAATTTTGAAAAGATTCTGTAGCGTGTAAGATGCATGTATGTGTAGTGAGGAATAGGGGGAGAAGTGTGTGTTTGAGAGCATGCTGGACTGTTCATAGTGTAGATGAGACACGGAAAAGGATCAGCTAAGGAGGACAGTGACAGGAGAAACGGGAGTTCCAGCACGCCCTGTCTCCTGTCTAATATCCACCCCGCAGTACTTCCCTGGTCGATTGGTGTCTACAATCTCCTCATATATACAGGGTGGGCCAAAAGTCACTGAAGGATTTATTTTTATTGTAATTTTTTTATTTTAAATACAAATTAATGTAATAAATTGCAAATGGTAGTTTAATTCATGGAATTTGTTTTTTTAGATTAATTGTGAAAAATAATGTCCTGCAAATGGCCCCCATTGACTTCATTGCAAAGTCTTACTCTTTCTAAAAAGTGATCCATTACAGAGGCCAAAACTCCTTGATCAATCGCTGCAATTTCATTGGAGATGTTGTGTCTCAATTCCTCTAGTGTATGTGGCTTGTTGACATATACGCGATCTTTAAGGTACCCCCACAGAAAAAATCTGTGGGCGTTACATCAGGGGAATGTGAAGGCCAATTAATGTTTCCAAATCTTGAAATTATGCCTTTACCAAAAACTGTCCTTAACAAGTCCATTGTTTGCCTCACAGTATGGGCCGTAGCTCCATCTTGCTGGAACCACATTGCTGGCAAATTTTCCACTTCCGGAAACAAAAAAATTTCCAGCATTAACCTGTATCGCTCACCATTCACAGTCATTGCATTACCATCATCATCTTGAAAGAAGAAGGGTCCAAAGATCTTTTCTGCCGTCATTCCGCACCAAACTGTAACTCGAAGGGAATGCATTTGTCGTTGATGAAAGGTTCTTGGATTTTCAGTACCCCAGATTCGGTAATTTTGTTTGTTGACGTAGCCGTTTAGGTGGAAATGGGCTTCATCACTCATAATGACTTTATGAATAAGACCAGGATCGTCCCTTACGAGTTGCCGCAATTCGGCTGCAAATCTTAGTCGTTGTGCTGGATCTTGAGGTTGAATTTCGTGCACCATTTGAATCTTGTAAGGAAACAGCAACAGATCTTTCTTCATTATCTTTCGCAATGATGATCTTGCCATTCCGAGCTGAGTTGCACGTTTACGAGTTGATGTTTTTGGGTCTTCGTTAACGCTCTCCCTAACACTTTCAATGTTTTCTGGAGTATGACTTGTTTTTGGTCTTCCACTGCGGGCTGAGTCATGAACAGACCCCGTTGACTGAAAACGAGCAATCAAGTTCCGAATCGTGTTTTCTGATGGTGTTTCTCTAATTACTGATTTTCCACTTGAGTAATAAAATTCAACAGTTTTTACGCGCTGGTCTCGGTGGTAAATTTCCTCAATGAATCTCCCTGAACTGCTTTATCTCTGAAAGAAATAAAAATACAAAATTATTTAAAAATAAAGAAATTATAATAAAAATAAATCTTTCAGTGACTTTTGGCACACCCTGTATATATATATATATCAGACTCTGAGTGTGCATAATAGTATTATTTTACATTAAACATTTTTTGAAATTTAAATCGTCATCATTGTGTCAAGAACATTTTCAATACCTTCTGTTCACTATAATGGCGTAATATATAGGCCCTACGTATTATTTATACGTATATAATGGTATTATTCTATAGTAAACTTTATTTTGGGAAATGAAATCATTGTTATTATGTGTAACTAATATTTGCTTTACCTACTATTTTGCTCATTAAGGGCGTTGTAATATGTATTATGTGTAAATAAAGGTATTATTCTAGATTAAACGTTTTTTGAAAATAAATTATAAATGCCCTTTTTAAGAGGTTTTTACTGTCTATTTTGAATGTTTATTTTGCCTATTTACTGCCTTTTTTTAAGGGTTTTTAGTGCCTAAACATCGGGATTCTAATAATAATTAATACTATCTTATCATAACTTTAATCAATCTATAACTGAAAACAAACAAAACAATGTTACAAGACTTTATATAAATAATTCATTAAACAAAAAACAAATTCAGACCAAGAAGAATGTATTTACATTGCATTGCCCGAGCCCTTATTCCCCTACACTCAGGTGAATTCCTTCATGGTTCCTTAATTTCGATCGCGGCAAAGAACCAGGCTACTGCTGGCTGCCTCTTTTTATATCCAACTACTGTATGTTGGGAGACTCCAGCTTCACCCGCAGGTCATCAAACTTTCATATACACTTATTGTTATACTACGTGGTATCCCGGACAGGCCCCCATGTTCTATTACGTGGTTTTATATTTACTGTATGATTTATATTTTTTATTTAAGCCTGTTTTCCTTTAAACCACATTATATAAATTTAACCCAATTATACATACAGGGGGGAGCCAAAAGTCACCCGACAGTTGAAAGTAAACTATTGATGAATAACTGTCGGTTGACTTTTGGCCCCCCCTATATATAGTCTTATTTCTCTGTCAATCCGTGTAGGGTAATAATTGAAAAGCCTTTTACAAAATTAATATATTCGTCACAGAATTTCTAAACAACTTACACTGCAAAAATGAAATTGTTGACAGTGATAAATTTTGGTTTATTTAGGGAGGACATTTAATAATAAAAAAAACTAAGTAAAATGCACAAGCAATTTAAATTTGACTGTTAGACAAGTTTAATCTATAATTAGTAGCATAAAATAACGCAAATGTTAGAGTATGAGTAACATATATTAATTAAAGCCTTTTTGATATAAAAAACATTACAATTTACAAAAATGAGATAAAATTTTGCTACAACATTTCTAAATGAGAAGCAAAACTACGGCATTGCAGTTGATATAGCATTCAGTAAGTCCTCAACTTACGTTTTAATTATTAACTACAAGTATAGTAGCAAGTAATGAATTCACCTCACGAAGTAAAAAAAAAACCAAAGGAATGTCAGGAAAAATCTGCCCTGAAAATGCTCAATTCCCTAGAGCTGAGGGGGGGGGGGGCTGCCGCCCCCCGTGATCCCCCGTCTCATACGCCTATGATTAGTAGTTATTTAACTGAATACAGCCGTATTGTAATACGCAAGGCCATAAAAAATGAATGAACGCATACATACTACAATTTTGATTGAATTATCTTTAGAGTAACAATTGTTTCTCCACCCAGCCTTTTGACCGTATTAGCTAGGTACATAATACATTGTGAGAGGATCAAGATTGTTCAATCAGCTGCCCAAAGAACTAAGGAACACGAGTGGTGTAACGGTGGATATCTTCAAAAGAAGATTAGACGCCTGGCTCAGAACAATTCCAGATGAGCCGGGCGTACCTGGCTATGTGAGGTCGAGAGTACAAGAAACCAACTCTCTACTTCACCAGCCCAACTCAAAAAGAAAGGGCGACAAGCTTGACTTTCGTGAAATGAGGAATCATCGCACGGAACATTTGAAAGGTTGAAAGGAAAGATATACTCTATAGGCCCTATGTCAATACTGAACTAAATTAAAATTTATACTTGTGTGGGTTTGTATTCATAAAATTCTTTGAGCGCTGAAGGTCACGTGACAATTACCTGGGTGACGTCAAAGAATCTCTTATGCTTTGAAAGCTGAAGGTCACGTGACACGCTCCAGGGTGACGTCAAAGAATCTCTTTCTCTTTTTCTTTCTATATATATATATGGGATGAATTTCACAATTGAACTCATGAAATAATTAGTGATACACATCCACATGGAAAAATGAAAAGTAATTCCAAGTCTTTTTATGTATTCAACATTCCTCGTTAGGGAATGAACTGGAAAAGGCAAGAAGCCGTGTATATATATATATATATCAGTGGCGTGCGGTCCATGGAAGCAAGGGAAGCAATGCTTCCCTATTCAAAGAAAGAAGAAAATGCTGTATTATACTTTAAAGTTTAAACATTTCAATATGTGTTAATAATTTGTACAAAATCATTTTATTATACTATTTATAGCATTTGATTGGTAATCAGGTGGATACATAGTATATACATTGGTTGCCGTTCGTGCAAGAACTTTTAAGAAAGCTGACGCAAAAAATCTCGAGTTGGACAACAATTGACGAAATGCATCCTTTTTCCCAATGACTTTCGCTTCTTTTTTACTGTTACAAATTGTTTCTTTCCATTCTAAAAATTCATTTAATGTTTAATAATGTAGTATTTATTGAATACAACAAGTTTCATATATAGTTTTTCTACTAAAAAATTCCATGACCATGTTAAGCGAAAAAGAATATATATTTATCGTTATTTTATTCTTCCCTATGTCAAAAAGGAAGCAATTTAGATTTCGCTGTCCAGATCTTATAGTTAATTTTCTTGAAATATCTGGCAACTTGTACGTGCTGTGAAAGGCTTGCAAGTTTAGCTTTAATCTCAATTGAGAAAAAGCTTCTTAAGGATATGAAAACCGATGCCTTTTGCGAAGAAATAATAGATATATTTAATAAAAAAGAAAGAAGAATAGAATTACCCTATAAGTAAAGTAAGTAGATGATTATATGTGTTTTGTTTTTATTATATACGAGTATTTTAAAATTTTATTTTTATTTTATATAATCTTTATTGTTTTTGCTTGAATTGCTTCCCCTTGACGAAAAATCACCGCACGCCACTGATATATATATATATGAAAATTATTTTACGAAAGTAACATGTGAATAATATTTGTATACCTGGCTATGTGCATATATACACAGTATATATATGAATTAACAAGTACAAATTAAGAGAAAAAGATATTTTAACAAGATGTGGTCCATTTTATATGTTCCGGAATTGTTATTGAAATTATGGTGTAATGGTGTTTTTCCTAGCATGCAATATTACTTAAAAATTGACGCAATATTACAATTGTTTTGCATGATAAGTTGCACAGACTAAGTCATCTTAGTAAAAAGTAGAATGCAGCGATATTTAGAATCCTACAATTTATTATCTCCAAATCAATATGGCTACCGTAATAATAAAGCAACGGAAATGGCTATTTTAAATCTTATGGAAAATGTAAATATAGCTAAGGAGAACAAAGAAATAATGATATCAATATTTATGGATTTGAGTAAGGCGTTTGATGTAAGAGATCATAATATTCTACTTAATAAATTATATTGTTACGGCTTTAGAGGAGCAATCAGTGATTGGTTTAAGTTATTTGTCCAATAGATATCATTTTGTATCAGTAAATAAGGTTTGCTCAACTAAAGCGCTTGTCAAACATGGTGTGCCACAGGGCTCAGTTCTGGGTCCACTGTTATTTTTATTATATATAAATGACCTTCCACGTTCATCTGATATACTGAACTTCATAATGTTTGCAGATGATACAAGTGTCTCTTTTTCTTGCAAAGATGTTAATACAGCTAAGAATAGAGGATCAAGATTGTTCAACCAGCTACCCAAAGAACTAAGGAACACGAGTGGTGTAACGGTGGATATCTTCAAAAGAAGATTAGACGCCTGGCTCAGAACAATTCCAGATGAGCCGGGCGTACCTGGCTATGTGAGGTCGAGAGTACAAGAAACCAACTCTCTACTTCACCAGCCCAACTCGAGAGGAAGGGCGACAAGCTTGACTTTCGTGAAATGAGGAACTTCATAATGTTTGCAGATGTTACAAGTGTCTCTTTTTCTTGCAAAGATGTTAATACAGTTAAGAATATTTCATTCAGAATTCATCAGTGTAATGAAATGGTTGACCACCAATAAACTCTTCCTAAATACCAGTAAAACAAATTTCATGATTTTTACTAATAAAAGAAATGTATATCTTGATGAACTTAATGTTAATGAAATCGCCTTAAAGGAGTGTACGTAACAAAATTTCTTGGTGTAATGCTACATAAGAATTTGCAATAGAGTGATCATGTAAATTATATCGCGAAAAAGATTTCAAGGAGCGTTGCTATAATGTTTAAACTTAAAAATGTAGTCCCTAAACAAGTTTTATTGACTCTTTATCATACTCTTGTTCTTCCTTATATAACATACTGCACCCTTGTTTGGGGAAACTCCGCTAACAACGCATTAAATGGTATCTTTGTCATCCAAAAACTAGCAATAAGGTTATTATCTGATGCTGATTTCCTTGATCACTCTAGTGCATTATTTAAAGAGCTAAACCTACTAAAGCTCAACGATATAACCAAACTGGCACATTTTATTTTTATTTACGAGTGTAAGAACAAAATCATTAATTTGCAATGAGTAAATAGATATTTTGTAACTTAAGAAATCCACTCGTATCAGACCAAAAATAGATCAAAGCTTGTTATACCTCAATTTAGATTGTCTTCATCTCAAAAACTACCCATTTTCATTGGATTGAAACTATGGAATGACTTGCATGCCGATATAAAAAATATTGTGAATGTAAATTTGTTTAAAACCAAGTTGAAATCCCGATTAATAATGGCATACTAACAAAAATCTAGGATTACTGTAATGTCCACTAATAGTGTTTAATATTATCCATTAATATTGTTTAATATTGTAATACATGTTTTAACTATTAATAATACTTATTTACTTATTTATTATTATTAATTAATAACAACTAGCTGCTTATTTTTAATAAGAGCCCAGTAAAGCCAAAGCTTAAGGGCCAAATTAAATAAAATAAATAGTCGAGCTTCACAATTATCATGTCATTGTAAATTGAAAAAATGTATTTATTTTATTATTATTAATAACGGTTAATAAAATAATAAAGGTTATTCTATCTTAACAATCTTACATAGCCTAAGCCAGTGGTTCCCAAACTTTACTAACTGTCGGAACCCTTACAGACTTGTTTTTATTTCGTGGAACCCGAACTTCATATATATATATATGAAAATTATTTCACGAAAGTAACACGTGAAAAATATTTATGATGAATAAAACCACGAAGGAAAGGAAACAATGGTGCTCAAGCGCTTTCGTCTAATGAGGATGTCATTAGACGAAAGCGCTTGAGCACCATTCTGTGTTTCCTTTCCTTCGTGGTTTTATTCATCATCATATATATATATATATATATATATATATTAGACTTAGAGCTGTAAAATATTTATTGAGCAACAAAACTTACATACCTTACTGGCGTACCTTAATGTGATTTATGGGCTTGTTTAGTGCAGCAGAGTTGTTGGAAATTTGGTTTGATGTTGGTCAGTTGTAGGCGCATATCTGCTGCTGCATCCAATTTATTACGATACTTATTTTGGTCGCTATATATCGAGAAAGCCTCACACATATAAGTTGATACAAAGGGGAAGAGATTCTTCAATGTTCGTTTTGTAAGATCGGGATATTGATTTAAAAGCTTTATCCAGAAAGACAACAAAGAATCCTTATCAAAAGTTGTTTTGAGTGTCAGATCATTTGAAATATCAATTAGCTGCTCTTTTCATTTATTGGAAGATTTTGTTGTTTCAAAATATTCGATTCAATAAATGGGTTGTGCAGCCAAGTGAGTGGATCTTGCGACTTTGGAAAATACTTTCTTAATGAATTTCGCAATTGTTGCAAGTGTTGAATTATGCAAACTTTCATGGTTTCGTCAAATATCAGGCCATTCTTATCCAAATAGGTTCAGTTCATTTAATTTCAAAAATATGTCAACAAGATAGGCTAGCTTCTTAAGCCAATCTTCATTATTGAATTTAGAAGACAGAGAAAACTGATGGTCCAGCAGAAATAGTCGAATCTCATCTCGCAATTCATAGACGCGTGAAAGTATTTTGCCTCGAGACAACCAATGCACCTCAGTATGTAATAATAGGGCAGTATGTGTCGAACCCATTTCCTGGCACAAAGCAGAAAACAGTCGAGCATTAAGAGGCCTGGCTTTAATGAAATTAACAACCTTAATCACTTCATCCAGAACAGTTTTCAGTTCTTCTGGCATCCCTTTCACCGTTAAAGCTCCTCGATGAAGAGAGCAATGTCTACCTTCCACAACAGGTGCAACATATTTTATGAGAGCTAGTACACCCTTAATTTTACCTGTCATCGCCTTTGCGCCGTCTGTACATACGTTTGTGCAGAGTTCCCATCTGATATCATGTTTTTGCATGTAGTTAGTTAAGATAGTAAATATATCCTGGTCTGTCGTTGTTGTTTCAATGGATTGGCATAACAACTGGTCTTCCTGCACAGACTCTTCATAAACGTAACGTACAAATACGAGCAATACAGCTAATCCTGCTACATCCGTTGACTCATCAAGTTGAATACAAAAACCAACAGGGCTGCTTTTTAACCGGTTCACTAGTATTGTTTCGCAATCGATAGCTATATCCTTAATGCGACGAGAGACTGTGTTGCCTGACAAAGGAACAGTTTCTGTAAGTTTACTGTATTTTTCACCCAACATGCATGTCACTATATCCTCCACACACCCCTTTACTAATGATTCTGCAATTGTGTGTGCTTCGCCGGCCCTAGCAATGCGATAGCTGACACGATATGAGGCTTCAAGTGCATTTTTATTGCCTGAGTAAGCAAATGATTTGAGTGTGCTAACTGTCTTTTGTAATTCATCTCGCTTCCTTTTGAAATAATCACTGTGTTTTTCCTTTAAATGTGGATACTTAGTTTCTAAATGCCGCTTTAACTTTGCAGGATTGAAGCTACTGTTTGCTAATACTTGATTACATTCAACACATTGGCCGTCAGGATCATTTAAATTTCCAATAGGCATAAATCCAAAGTTTATATAGCTACTGTCAACATTACGTTTTTTAGATTTCATAATTGTTTTACTAGCTTCAGTTTCTCTCACATTGAAGATGAGATGGTTGTACTTTATCCTCTCCATTAACATGTGTAGGCCTATCTCCACTTTCATTTTCGGTAGGCGATTCCGTTCGTTCGTTTTCACTTCCAGATGTAGTAGGCCTATAGCACTTCAACCATTTCGCCATTTTACCAAAATTATGCTAGAAAAGTCGGTTACAGATTTTAGTGATGAACACAATACAAATTTTTACACTGAAAACACTTAAGTAAATAAAGCCTATCAGAAATTAACTTGACAGTGCACCACGCTAACGGCTATAGTTATACTGATTGATTCACAATTAATTACGAAACAAGTGCGCATCAAATCAACTGGCAACTTAGAAAATTTTAATTTTAGCGAAAACATATTGCTCAAAATTAATTACAGTTAAATTCTCACGAGTAAAATATATATATATTAAGATTTGTCATAAATAATATGACAAATTTTAAATACTATGACAGAATTTATATGATATTTATTTTAAAACAGTACTAATAGAACCAGTCTTTTATAAAATTGTTAAAATTAAAATATGCCAAATTACACTTTTGCAGTAGCCGAGTAGCGAAAATTTATTTACATATACTTGGCAGATTTTAATTTTAGCGAAAAATATTTAGTGATCCCAAATCCACGATGGTGCCATTTGAAGTCAGAATAAGAATATAAAATATTATTTAACAAAAAGCACAAGGTAAAATTATGCACAAATATTAGAACCTTAATTAGACCTTAATATTAAGACCTGATTAGACTGATTAGAAAACGTGTCACGGAACCCTTGTTAAGCCTCCGTGGAACCCTAGGGTTCCGCGGAACACAGTTTGGGAACCACTGACCTAAGCTATCTTTAACACGGTGGATACACAGCTGACTTTCGAACAGAGGAAGAACATTTTGAAGTCAAGCCCGTAGCCAGCTTTTCCCAGCGTGAGGACGGGTTTGAATTTCATGGTAATGTAGCAAAAGTGGAGTGAGAAGGTACAGAGAAAGAAGCCAGGGAACAATATGTCACACACAAAGACCATCAGGGCCTGAAGGGCGTCTGAACACTTTCCTTCATGCCTGAATCAGATCTTATTTTATATATGATATCACACACACTTTGGTCATAAATGAAGTAATTACACACAAATATCTTCACCAGTATTTACTTTTGACTATTAATAAGCTGAAGAAAATTTATTCCAAGGTTAGAAATGTATAAAAAAGCAGGCTTAAAATAAAAGAAATTCTTAAATTCCCTTCTTAAAAAACTTAAATATCACCAACATCTGTCATTCAAAGAGAATTTTTTTTTTCCAAAGGAGGGGGGGCTCGATCGAACCCCCTAGCTACAGGCTTGGAAGTAGTACTGGAAGTACGAAAATGTAAAGAAAGTGCAGCGTGTCTGGATACGAGATTATAGAATAGAAGCTTCCACTCGTACAACAATTAGTCGCATACGTGATAAATTTCAAGAACATGGAACTCTGAAATGAGAATAAAATCAAGTGCGGGAGAAAACGGACAGTGCAAAGTGAAGAAAATTTGAAAACTAATAACGACGTACCAGTGTTATCCAGAAAAGTCAACAAGGCACTGTGCACGTGAGTCAGGGATCAGTCAACCAACCGTTCATCGTATTTTAAAGGAATTAAAGTGGAAACCATACATACCTAGGCTGTTTGCACGCTTTAAACGAGGATGCTCATGATAGAGTTCTGCTAGTGGTTCACTGCTATGAGTAATGAACATTGTGAATTTGAGGATAAGATAATTTGGTCTGATGAATCTACTTTCAGAATGAATGGCCATATAAATCGTCACAACTGCGTGTTTTGGGTCACTACCCGAACATTTATATAGAGAATCATGTCAATTTGTCAGTTTTAACGGTGTGGATTGGCTTTTCTTCTCGTGGTATTATTAGGTAATTCTTTTTTAATGGTACTGTAATAGATCAAAATTATTTGGAAATGCTGCGTAATGACACCGTTCCCGCAATACGACATCTGTATGGGACCATGAGGTTTGCTTTCAGCAAGATGGTGCACCGCCACATTATTACAGAGATGTTCAAGCCTTTCTTAATATAGAGTTTCATGGGTTGTGCATAGGTCGTCATGGAACCACTATTGAATATCCTCCAAGGTCACTAATCTTACACCTCTGGACTTTTATCTGTGGAGGTACCTGAAGGACAAAATGTATTGTACTAGTCCTCAAAATGTGCAACACTTACAGGAAGCGATTCTTCAGGAATTACGTAAAATTTAAACTAATATGAGCACTACTGTATGCCAATGTGGTTTGGGATGTTGCACCGCATGCTTGTGTGTAAATGGTGGACATTTTAAACATTTAACCTAAAAGTAGCTGATGTGCCCGTCCATGATGGGCATGTTCTACCAGTAGGCTATTGGTAAAAAGTTCCATGACGACCTCACGGTTTTCTACATACATGGAGGGTTTTTTTAAGGAAGAAGATGCTCGTCACTTAGGTAGACAAATTCAGAGCAAACAACCATGTGGAAAGAAAAAAGAAGCACGAGAATCAACAAAAGAACAAAAAGATAAGCAAGCATCTACTTATATATTAATTTACTTTTTTTACTTAAAAAATTTTTATTATTTTTTTATTTGGTACTTGATAACGTTTTATTAAATCTACAGAGCAAAATAGAAGCTTGGTCTGGGCAACCATGCTATTGAAGAACCCAGTGGCGGCTCGTCGGTAGGCACTGCGGAACTGCAGCACCCCTAAATTTTTTATTTACAATTGAAATAATCAAGAACAAATAAGGATGAGCTCACTGAATAACTTTTTCAATAACTTTTGAAACTTTTATTCATTGCTCAATGCTCATCCTTTTATTTCAGTAATTATTTCAACCCATTCTTAGAGACAGCACCCCTAGAATTTTTAGTCACGAGCCGCCACTGGCAAGAACCTCTTCATACACTACATGCCTCAAGAGGCGCGATGTAATTCCCTGAAATTCTTGTAAGAGGTCGCTGGACAATGTTGGTATCAGAAAGAATACACATATCTTTGTTAAAGTACCAAGCAGTGAGCTCAACAAAAATGTCCTCAGCTCATTGGTATGGGTTCTGCATGGAAAGCAAATACTCATTCCTAGAGATGGGCAGTATCGCGATACATGTATCGGCGTTAAGTATCAAGCGATACTTTTGTATCGGTAACGGTATCACCTTAGCTACTTGATCGATGTATCGGTATCAGTATCGCTGAGGTCATTTTTCTTAAATGTATCGAAAAAATCGATTCATCGATACAATCATGCAAATAACTGAAAGTAATGGTAAGTAAAATTGTAAAAAGTTGTATAATCCGCAAATTTTCTGAACTTCTGTTTTTTTCAAATAATATCGTTTTAAGTTATAATGTTGAAGGGATCTGATATTTACAATTACATCATACATATCAATGATATCATGTTAATATTTTTCGCGCCGCCCATCCACAGAAATATTTCTCTTTCCAAAGCTATTAACCCCTTAGACTGCTTTTATGGTTGCATGCTCGCGACACTCTTAGCCGTAGAGAAAAAGATAGAGCGTCTCAATTCAGCACAATTACGCCATTGCCGACCACTTCTTAATGCAGTTGCATCAGGCTTCGTTAAGCGTTTTGAGAAGTTCCTTAGCCTTGATAGTTTTTATGATTGCAATTGCAAAGCAGCCATTTTAGTATCAACATCCAATCCTCAAGTTAAATTAAAATGGTTGACGATAAATAGCAAATTCAACACAAACATCATTAAGAAAAGAGTTCAATAAATGTTGGTAAATGCTGTCAAGAATCTGGATATGCATTCCACAGGCACAACTCTACAGGAGCCGAGTGACGTTGCATCTGATGGAAGTTCAGATGCCTTCTTTGATTACGAGTGTGTTTCATCTGGCGTCACTCTAGATCAGGACTCGTCTGAAATGGAAATGTTGAAGTATCTGGGTGACAGCAGTAATTCTCTCGCATCATTACGCCAATACCCGGGAATTATGAGAGTTTTCACTAAGTACAATACTCCACTTCCATCCTTTGCTCCCGTGGAACGGCTTTTCAGTTTAGCGGGCCACATTTACTCTCCAAAGAGGAATAGACTATCCGATAAGATGTTTTGCCAACTGGTATTTCTTAAGGGTAATGCTCGTTATTATTGAGATCACAATTCACAACCATCTTAAAGGGGCAGATCACCTACAATTTCTTATGTTCCTCGTTAAAAGTTTACAACATTTAAATTTTTCTGTGAGCTAACTTGGTATAAAATATGTTTTTTCTTAACTGAATTGATCGTTTTTTACACCCAATATACAAAGTAAAAATTTATTCACATATTAGTAAGATTTGTTCATTCTTATAGTAATGTATCGCGATACATGTATCGGTATCGATATCGCTTTAGCCATATATAAAGTATCGATGTATCGGTATCGCTTTAGACGATTTACGAGTATCGATGTATCGGTATCGCCTTAGGGATTTTCGTATCGATGCCCATCACTGCTCATTCTAGTCTGGAGGATGGTCCGGTGGATAATCAGCAAGATTATACTGAGCTGCAACTGAAGATAGAAGAGAGTCAGGAGTTACCTGACGTGATGCTTGAATTGCATATTCAAATATAGCTGTACGTAGAGTTGTATGGCTTACAGCGGAGTTTATTATTTGAGGAGCAAGACCATTTCTAACTTCGGGGCGGATCCGAATTTGATCTAAAACTGCTCTGAAAAAACGTGCACCATCACCTTCTGTAACCGTTCGATAGTGCAAAGGATGCTGAAGTCATAGGGAGATGTGTGCTAACTGATCAGCATAACGTTTCATGGATGACTCCAATTCCATACTGAAAAAATGGATGGTGGAAAGATGAATGATTTAAGAGACGAAGAAGGTGCTTATTTAGGTATATGGGTCCAATTTAACAGCGTCCTTCACAATTAAATAGCTTATTTCTGAATATTTCTGTAGAATTTCATAATTTCGCCAGATGATTCTTTTAAAATGTTTTGATTCTTTATTTTTTGGCTTTGATTTTATAAATATTTTAGTATTTTAACTATTAATATTTGGTTTTGTAACGAAATTTTTCCGTTACACACGCACGCCTTTACAGTTTCAGTAGTATAGATAACTGTTAAATGCTGTGTTTACATGCTTATGTACATAGTAAAGTGTTTGTTTATTAAGTGAAATTAGTACACTAAATAATTAATTTCAAAATATGTCTATATTATTTTAAATCACTATTATATATATATATATATATATATATAAGTGATGTAGCGGTTGTCTGCAATTGCGGAGCAATTCCACATATTCTCAGCTCCGCAACCGCATTTATCAGTGCGGTCATTGCGGTTGTTTGAGGATATCTTCTTACTAGGGCAACCAAATGCTATGAATGCTAATGTAGTGGCTATAAATGCTATAAACGTCGCCAAATGCTGTTCCTGTTATGCCTCATGCCTTCACTCAAGAGTGCAAAAAAGTAAAAGTTTGCTACTTCCTAATTGCGACATGTCTAGAATTGCTACTTGGACTGGATGGGTAGATGCATTATGTAATAACTTACATTTATCAACGCTAGGTGGCTAGAAAAGCATCATTTTAATTACATTTAATAAAGCAATAATGATGTATCGCCTAATTACTGTTGATTAAAAAAGATAAAAACACTCAATTTTTTTTTATTAGAAATTAGGCAACCACAGAAATATCAAAAACATCACAAAGAGAAAAGGATTGGACAAGAAGATGATGCTTTGACTCGGTGGAGTCAAATCAAAAGAACTAAAAAAATTTGAGCAACTGACTCGGACATACCTTGGATGTCCTCCCTTAACCCTTTACTGGCCAAATATTTTGTAGGGTTAAGTTATGAATGCGTGTATTTGAAAGGTTAAAAAATTTGTCCTTTTGGGCAGTAAAGGGTTAAGTGTGCCTAGTGAACAATTATTTAGTGGAGCAGGGATCATCTACGATGAAACAAGGCATAGGCTAAAGGGGGACAAAGCTGAAAAACTTTTATTTTTGAAATACAGTCTCCCAGCAATTCAATTTAAATGCGAGTAGAAGGATTAAATAGTGTGTGTATATATATATATATATTATAATTATATACATCACTTTCGAATGGGCGGTGGTTGGGGAAAGTGGTTGGGGATGGAAACGCGTTGGGTCCTCGTCCCGCATCCTGGAAACACACTTTTACAGTTTAGATTATAGTCATTTATTGTAGACTGAAAAGTGTGGCTAAAATGCGATATTTTATTGTGTTGTTTATTCTTAGGTAATATTATGATGTTATAGGGCAGTGCTTCTCAACCTGGTGAATGGTTCACCTAGGGCAGTGGTGCACAAACTTTTTTGATGTGAGGGCCAAGCGAAGAAAATAACTAAATGTATTAGCCTACTTACTTTCCATCTAAGTCATAAATTGGGTCACTTTTATATCTAACTTTTTCATTGAATTGAAAAGACCCGTGGGGCCACTGAAAGACCCGTGGGGGACACATTTGGCCCGCGGGCCAGGGTTTGTGCATCACTGCGGCCTAGGGTGAATAAAATCAGAGTCAGGGTGAATGAGAATGGTGGGTGGAGGTGAATGGCAAGGTGAATGAAAATGGTGGGGTGAATGGTAAGGGAACGAATATGTTTAGTTATGAATGCAAGTATATTAATATTTCTTCATTAGAACATTTTCAACTTATCAAATTTGATTGGATCAGTAATTAAAGGCTTTTTTTCTGGAAATTTGTCTGATAAATAGTTGAAAAGATATGGTTCTTCAACACCTGAGGATGATTTATCTATTTTAGGAAATAGTTTAATAGTCCTAAGATTGTTAATAGTTATTATATCTTTCTTTCTCAGTTTGGCTTGCTGCATATAATTATATATATATACATTATATACAGTATTGTTAATTATTTCCCCTCAGACATTCTGTTCCAATTTTAATTTATTTGCATGCATGTATGTCATGATGTTATTATGTATATATTATTTGTATTATTTACCAATTAACTGACTTTAGCTCATTTGTTTGCGAATTGATGATTGGGCAATGTCTGTGTACAAGTACTTCAAGAGAACGTGTACCAGAGAAGAAACTGAGGTTACAGAAACCTTGAATGATGACGGGATGCCCACGAAAGATGTCAACCTGGAGGACAATGCAGAGGGTAACGAAATTATGGAACGAAACGGAAGCAAACACCGTCAACGTCTGGTGTGAAACCAAAGTACCGGAAATGGAACGAGGAATACTTGAAGTATGGGTTATTTTTACCCAAAAGTGAAGGTCTGGTCCCTACCTTCTGGGTAGTGCATGTTTTGCCCTGTGAGATACAGCAATGCCCGTCTTGTCTTCCTTCGAAGTTGTTGTTTCACTTAAACACTAAACATCCTCAGCATAAGAACAAATCAGTCAAGTTTTTGAAGAACACTAGCTGTGTGGAAAGAAAGCAGTGGAAAAAGTGAAAAGAATTCCCCTATCAATTGTACGATGAAGAGAAGATGTACATCAGTTGCGGAAAACTTGAAAAGTCAGTTACTTGGCAAGCTTAGAGAAGCAGCTTGCTTTGGACTTCAATTTGATGAGACAACTGAACTGACATCAGAAATGAGGTTCAATTGATTGCGTACTGCAGATTCCTTGATGTGTAAGCAAAGAAGATATCAGAGCACTATCTTTTCTGCTTGCCAGTAGGCGTTCACACCACTGGATATGCAATATTTACAAAACTGGATGAATTCATACAAGAGGCAGACCTGGACTGGACCAAATGTGTCGCTGTGACTACTGATGGAGCTGCCGCAATGCTTGGATCTTTGCAGGAAGCAGTCACTCGAATCAAGAACGTATCACCTAACTGTGTTTTAACCCAGTTTCATTCACAGACAAGTATTGGCTTCGAAGAGGCTATCTGCGTCTGTACCGAAAGCAAAACAGGCTGAGAAAAATTATCTGGAAAAAGTTCTTGAGGATGTTGTGGGAATCGTAAATGCTGTACGTGCAAATGCCAAAAAAATCACGCCTGTTTTCTGAACTCTGTAAGGATGTGAGTGCAGAATATATGCAACTTATTTTCCATGCTGAAGTCCGATGGCTTTCTAGAGGAAAAGTGCTCTCTCGGATCCTGAGCCTGAAGGAAGAATTGACTGAATTCTTTAAAGAGGACAAGGAAAAGGCATCGAAATTACAGGATCTCTACTGGCTGCATTACATGGCTTCAGTTTTTGAGCAACTCAACAAGCTGAATCTGTCCACTCAAGGAAAAGGAGGAGACGTATTTGATGTCATCAGTAAAGTCGAGGCTTTCAAATTAAAACTTAATCTTTGGAAAAACCATTCCCAAGAGAAGGACTTTTCTCACTTTGTTCAGCTCGACGACTTCATGAAGCACAGTCAGTGGGAAGATAAGGCTCCTAATTTGGAAGAAAGGGTGAAAGATCTCGTTCTCTTTCACCTCGAGCTCTTGAAGGAGAACCTGGGGGAATATTTCTCAGTAGATGAGGCTGCATCACTGAAGGGAAAGATGTGGATAGTGAATCCATTTGTGTCGGAGTATATGGAAACGGTTCAGCTGGGAAACAACATGGAGTCACTTCTGGACTTGCACACAGATTTTGGACAGAAAGCTTCCTTCTCAACCTTCAAATACTATGGGAACTTCTGGGTATCTCTACTAGATTTTCCTGAGTACCGATCCCTCTCAGAGGAAGCCTTGTTCATTCTTGTTCGCATGGCCACTACTTATCTTTCAGAACAAGGATTCTCATCACTGGTGGAGATAAATCTAAGAAACGGAATGCTCTCTTTTATGTTGATCCTCTGATGTGAGGAGCTCTTGAAACCTCCATCACTCCTGACTATGGTGTAATTGCCAGCCAAATTCAAGAGCAGGAAAGTCACTAGCTGTAACTGGCAAAGAAAAATGTGCATACAGTTGTCGTATGAATTTAGATTTTAGACATTATTTACTCTAGCTGTAATTATGTAATTGTAATGTGATACTTATAATTAAAGTCATAATAAATAAAGTACACTGAAATAAACTTTACTTTTCCACTGCATTCAAAATGGGCTGAATGAGTTATGAATAAAAATATTTAGGGTGAATGATACCGGAAAAGGTTGAGAAGCACTGTTATAGGGTACATAATCGCAACCGCAACCGTGCGGAGCTCTATTTGTAAGCTCTGCAACTGAAACCGCAACCGCAGAGCTATGAAAAATGACAACCGCTACATCACTAATATATATATATATATATATATATATATATATAATATATATATATATATATATATATATATATATATATACACACACACACACGCGCGCACGCATATAAATTAACAAGTACAAATTAAGGGAAAAAGGTATTTTAACAAGATGTGGTCCATTTTATACGTTCTGGAACTGTTATTGAAATTATTTGTAAAGTATCATATATAAATGCAAATTCCAGAATGTTCCTTTCAGTTATGTTTTTATTTTTAACAAGGATTTTAGAACAATCCCAATTACTACTATGATTAGATCTCTATATATAGTTAAATAATGCATTAAAATTAATTGCTGTCCTCCACGAATATTTATGCTGTTTAACTCTGCCATCTCAAGTTTTCCCAGTTTTACTTATATAAATTGAGTCGCATTATTTACATCCAATCTGGGCTGTTCTTTATTAGGCGAGATTTAACAGTATTTTTATACTTAAAGACTACGTTAACTCCAGTTGTTTTAAGTAACAAGGTAAGGTAGGAAGATGTTTAAAATTTACAAATTAAGGTAGGCTAAGGATATTTTTATGACCAAATTCCTTCTGAACTACACTATTAGAATACTTTTTTTTTTTAGCTTTGTTTAAACAATTCTCTAGAAATGGAAGAGGATAACATAGATTAATATCAATGTTTATAATATTGGAAAGCTCACAATTTAAAAATTCAGGACTAACAACTCTTAATGCTTTCATTCAGCCTGTCCCAAAGAAGGGTGACCGCTCTCAACCCTCTAACTATCGTCCAATTGTTTTGATTTCTTGCCTTTCCAAAGTTTCTGAATCTATCCTTAAGAGGAAGAGTCTTAAACACCTCTCCACTCACAATCTTCTTTCAGATCGTCAGTATGGGATCCGTAAGGGATGCTCTACTGGCGATCTTGCTGCATATCTCTCTGACTTTTGTTCATTCTCCTGTCGGGATTTCGGTGAAACCTTTGCAAATGCATTTGACACATCAAAAGCCTTTGATAGAGTTTGGCACAGATCCTTAATTTCCAAACTATTCTCCTTCGGTTTCTATCCTTCTATCTGTGCCTTCATCTCCGATTTCTTTTCTGTCCGATTTATAGCTGCGGTTATAGATGACCACTGTTCTTCTCCTAAAGCTATTAGTAGTGGTGTTCTGTCCTATCACCCACTCTCTTCCTTTTATTTATAAATGATCTATTAAGTCGTACTTCCTGTCCTATTCACTCCACAGCCGATGATTCTACCCTTCACTTCTCCACACACTTCACGAAGCGTCCCTCTCAATAGGCACTCCATGCTTCGCGTGAAACGGCTATGAAGCACTTGACCTAACCTCTAATCTTTCTATTATCTCTGAATGGGGTAGAGAAAACCTTGTGGCTTTCAATGCCTCAAAAACTCGGTTCCTTCATCTGTATACTTGTCACAGTCTTCCACACGACTGACCTTAGCTTCAATAATGCACAACTTAATCCTTCTTCTTCTCTTAACATCCTTGGTGTTTCCTTTTCTCGTCATCTTTCCTGGAAACATCACATATACTCTTTCTAAAACAGCTTCTAAAAAGTTAGGTGTGCTGCACCGGCTCAACAGTTTCTTCACCTCCACTCTGTTTCTGTATGCCTCTGTATGGAGTACGCTTCTCATGTGTAGGGTGGCTCAACCCACACCATAGGCTATTTTAGCGTGTATTAATACACAAAATGTGCATTATTAAATTTTTTGTGTATCTTTAAAAATTATTTTGTGTATTATTAAATTTAACCCTATATGGACATGTGTGACATTTCTGGGAGCTATTGAAGAATAGGGACCCCAGCCTTCTTTAGTTAGGCTTATAAGGCTAACTAACGAAAATGTCATGACCTAACCTAACCAATCGTTAGGTTAACTATATATATATATATATATATATATATATAATATATATATGATGAATAAAACCACGAAGGAAAGGAAACACAAAACACGAAAGCGCTTGAGCACCATTTTGTGTTTCCTTTCCTTCGTGGTTTTATTCATCATAAATATTTTTCACGTGTTACCTTCGTGAAATAATTTTCATATATATATATATATATAATTCATCATAATTTTCTAAATTTCTCATCATTTCCCACATGAAATGGTAAATATTTTTTGGTTTTGCACACTGCTATATAGTGTATTAGCATATTATATTATAATATTATATATTATAGTACATTATATAAAGTTAATTGCATTGTGTTTTAATTTTGGTGCATCCAATCCAATTTTAGTAGAATACCTTGCAACTTTCCATTCTACCATTTATAGATATCACAAATTGCAAGTAGACTTAGGTACTTGTATTTAATTGTAGTTAAGAATACTTTTAGGTATTTTAACTAGCAGGAATACAATAATATATATATATATATATATATATATATATATATATTATATATATATATACACTTTTATTTTGTACCTACAGTGTTGAATCTCGTGAGTCGCTATCGATTTACTACTGTCTGACTGGCCTGGTGTATATATATGACAACTTGTTGAGGTCAAGGTCAAGTAAATATGTTGATACAAGATGGCAGTGGTCTCTCACCATTTTTTCATACATCAGCAGTTCGCACCAAAGAACTGGAAAAGGTTAAAAGAAAAGAATTTAACAGTATATCATACTCCGAAATATTTTGAAGTTCGTTGGACAGAATTCTTTTAAATCTTTTCAGCAGTATTCTATCATCATACAGAGCAATCGTAGCACAATGTGCACAGTTGCAGACATTTTGTTTCTATATTCAAAATTTCAAAAGTCCCTGCAAGACAATAAATGAACTTATTTTGATTGGGATAACAAAGTACAGAATATCCTGGGCAATCTAGATGCATTGAAGAGTCAATCGCTTCTTGGTGGATGGGAAAGTTCTTTTGAAGAAAATTTAGATGAGGACAACTTGACATTCTTTGGCATCCAGCTGACTGACAAAAAGAGCAGAGTGAGCCATCAATTAGTTACAACACCAACACGCGATTTCAAAGCTGTACGATATGAAATTATTGAATCCTTGATAAACTTCCTAAAAGAAGGATATGCTTTTGATTCTGATCGTTTAAAGTTGTTGAGCCCTTGAGAAGTTTAGATTCCTCAGTGAGTGACTTACAATTGAATGAATGCCATGCTTTCATTATTCCGGATCTTGACTTAGCAACATTTGCACTACAGTACAGAGATGCCTGTGCATTACCCGGTGTTTCAAGTATTGGAACTTCAAACCTGATGAAAAGACTTCTGCAGTTAGAAAATCAGGAATTTGATGTGTTGATCTTTGCACTTGGTCGGATTGTTGCAGCAAAACCGCATTCAGCAGATGTAGAAAGACTCATTAAGTGTTATAATGTTCTCAAAACAGCCGATCGTTCACAGCTCTCTTCAGATGTGCTCATGAACTATTTTTATGTTAGGCATAACATGCCAGTTGTGTCACACTTTGATCCAAGAAGTGCGGTGTTGCTATGGTTGAATGACAAAGTAAGAAGAGATGTAGAACCAACAAAGCACAAGACTCAACGATGGTATAGGTCAATGTTTTTAGAAGCGTCAGATATTGAAAAAACTGTTACCAGTACTAAAAAAAATTATGTTCTAATTTTGAATATACTACTAATTTTGAAAGTCTGACTCGTTTTTTATTTATTTTGTCACAGGTGTGTATTTTTAAAATTTCCTTAGAATAGCCTATGACCCACACAGCTCGACGTGGTGCAATCAAAGGCTTTTCGTCTCATCAATTCCCCGCCTCTTACTAACTGTCTTCAATCTCTCTCTCTCCTTGCCGCAATGTTGCCTCTTTCTCTCTTTACTATCGCTATTATAACGGACACTGCTCTTCTGAACTCTCTAACTGCATGCTTCCTCTTTTAAGGAGAACACGCAGTACCAGACTTTCGACACATTCTCATTCCTTTTCTGTTCAACTCTCTAGTGCAAGGGTTATTCAGTGTTCTCAATCTTTGATATAGTCAACCTATCAACTTTGGGACAACCTTCTTCAGTACATCTTTACCCCTGCCTCTGACTTCCAATCTTTCAAACTCAGAGTGTCCAGGCATCTCGAAAACTTTGGATCTTCATTTTGACTCTCTTCTTCTATGCAGGAAGCATTTTTGCGGGCATTCGCCTTTGACGCCTCCCCTCTGCATAAAAAAAGAAAAATACTGAAGATTTTATTGAAAGGTGATAGTTAGAATAAAAGTGAACAAGTGAACATACGAGTTGTTATTAGTAAACTTGCGAAAAACTTCAAATTTGAATTGATTTTTGCATCTTCGAGTTTTAGATCGAGAAATGGTAAGCATTCGTCATTTTCCTTTTCAACAGTAAATTTTATAGACGGAACTAAATTATTCAACCTATCAAGGAATTCATCAACATCCAAATTATTATGACAAAGGCATAAGACATCATCTATATACCAGTACCAAACACTGTTGTCATTAACAATATTCGGCAAAATTCTACTTTAAAAAATTTCATATATTAAATTAGTTAACATAGGTGAGAGGGGTTTTCTTACTGCCAATCCAAACGACATAACTAACAAAATTCATCGATACACAAAAGGCCTTGGAATAGCTTTTCATTTTCCTTGTGGGAATGTATTATATATATATTTATATATCCAGGTAGCTCCTTTGACGGGACAAAAGTTGCTTCAAAGCAAACAACGTTAATACAAGGCTGACATTAATAATAATAATAATAATAATAATAATAATAATAATATTAAGGGTTGTTTAACTTTCTTCTTTACATCGAAGATTATATGACGAAGGTGACCTACACTGTCAGAAATTTTACTGTAAATTTACAGATATTATCAGCAGCAATTTTTTTCACATACTTTGTGCAAAATTACAAATAGTTCGGTTTCATTTGCAGATATTGTATGTAATAATACTGATGTAATCTGTAAATAGTTACTTACCATATCCGTAAAATGTAACCAAAGTACAGAAAGTAGGGTGTCCAGATTTGTGCTTGGAAAAACCGGGAAAGGGGCGGATCTATGCCTTATAGCCTATAGGCTTTTTTTAAAACACTTTTTGACAGAGTAAATGAATACTAAATACAATAATACACACCTTAGTAATTTTTTTGTTCCGAAAACTTTTTTCTAAAGACCGGGACAGCTCTCTGAAAAGTGAGAGGTATGGACACCCTAACAGAAAGAATCTCTAGAATTACAGATAGTATTAGTAGCTCGCACTGATATTTCTATGTAAATTTACATAGATTCTATGTATTACGCTGGTTATTATTACACGGAATAAATCTGAAAGTATTTAGCCAATGTATGGATAAGATAGGTAAAATTACATACTGTAGGTGTAGGGTTCGGGGTGTCCCGGATGTTTCGGTAACTCGTCCGTCTATTGACTCGTTCGTGGGTTGGTGTGTAACGACAATGACACAATACAAGGTGCACATACGTTGCCTTTTATTCGGATTAATTTTTAGTTTTTCCACCAAGCCACAACTAAGTATCCTACTGTTGTTTTTATCGTTGTATTAACTTCAAAATTTAAACTTTAGACCATTAACATAAATTGTTTTATTATGCAACACCAAATTTTTATGTTAATATTACATGCATCACCATGGTAATCTGCTCTCGGAATTTTCTTATTTGCATTTTCTTACCTGTTGCTGTATTGAATACAACGTGTGCATTTAGCAATTGAATTACTACTATTCCTAGTAGCAATTCAATTGCTAGTTTTCGATACCATTTGATTCCTTTCCTCAATGTAGTGGCAATGAAGCCATCTGATCTGAAAAGTCGATTTCTAATTTTCCCTTGTTATACGCAATTACTGCTAAAGGCTTCTTCTTTATCTTTCTACGTTTAGGCCTTGAAGATCCTTCATTTTCTTTCTCTGTCCCTTCATCTTCTCCCTCTGTCCTTGAAGTGGGTGAAGTGGGGCAATATTTTGTGGAAACCATCCGAACTTCCCTTACATCTCTCCATTTGAGAACCATAATGCCATTTTGCTCTTCACGTACTACCATTTCTCCTTTTTGTAATTTAGCATTCATAACTTCTGGTGGCATGTTTCTCTTGTTTGCTCGGACAGTTTCAACCAGATGCGTGCGCTTACTCAGTAAAGATCTTGCTAGCTCATAGCTAATATAGAAATTATCAACATATAAAGTCCTTCCCTCATTCAGTAGTTTTGACGATAAATTCTCTCAAACTTTTTTTCTCACAAACTTAAACAACTTTATACCGTATTTATGAGCTTTATTAGGAATAAACTGACGGAAGATTAGCCTTCCCCTCCAAGGAATAAGTGTTTCATCAATGACTATATCACTGCCTGGACAAAATACATCCTGAAATTTTTTATGAAGTAGATCGAGGAGTGGCTGAACTTTTCCTAAACGGTCTCCCTCATTTATGCTCTCATTATTCGCAAAGTGCACGAATCGCAAGAGTAACTCAAAACGATTCCTGCTCATGCTGTTTTCTGCAATTTTATTTTTATAAAGAGGACTTGTTTTCCAATAAGATGAAATGTTTCCCATCTTTACCAGTCCCATCCAGAGTAACAATCCAAGAAATTTCTTCATTTCATTAGCATCTGTTGCTTTCCATTGCGGGGCTCTTGAATAACGTTTTCTTGTCTCTGAAGCATTGGACTGCCCAGCATATAAATTTGTTTGCTCTATCATCAAATTTATGACTTCATCATCTACAAACATTTTGAAAACATCTAAAGGAGAAACATCTTGTTGGATGTCAACAAGCAAACCAGACTTACCAGTAAAGTTGAAATCTGACTGCCTTCCTTTGAACTCCTCCCATTTTACCTCATCATTACCAGGGGGCACCGCTTCCTCATCTTCACTAATTTCATCTTGTTCATCTAAAATCATATTATGAAGTCTAGCGCGTAAATTATTTGTAGCCTGACAATCTTCATCATATGATGAACTCTCCTCATGTGGTTCATAAGTGGGATCCATCGTGTCATCTTCAAAGCTATCAGATTCAGAGTTACCAGATAGTAAATATTTTCTCGTGGGAAATTGAAAATAAAACGTGAGCGTAGATCTGTGTAATTCGGGTGCTATGCAAAGCAACTGAATGTAAATTTCCCCTGTCATACTTATACGTATGACATGGCCACGGAGAAAATTGTCATACATATGTATATGACATGGCTCTCAGGAAACATTCCTCTGTCATACACATGCGTATGACACGGCCACAGCAAACAGTAGTTGAAAAAAAAAAAGGCACTTTAGCATTCCTTCCATCAGGAATTTTTTATTATAATTTAGACTAAGAAGGTTCTCTATACGTAATGCATCCATTCATTGAAAAAAAAAAATTGGCTCCGGGTGACTTTTATTCATATTGCTCTGGCAGTCAACGTGTTAAAATGGACAAACTGCTTCCGACGACTTTGTCTGACTCTCTTCACTCAACTTCTCGACTAACTTCCTTGCGATGTGCTGCCGCCTGCCTTTCCATCGAGTAGATTTTCATTGTTCCATTAGTGCTTTTCATGTGATCTGTTCTTTAATTAATCATCTACAGTATGAACCTAAAACTTAAGAAACAGTAATTAATACATGATTTCATAGTTTTTATAATTTCCTAGTTATTTCATATTAGTTAACTACCTTTAGTGGCCTATTTTACGATATTAAATTACTTAATTATATAGATCAAGTATTATCTGAAAACTAATTTGTTTTTAATGACATGATGGACAAAACGGGAGGTGGGTATCACGTGACGGCCATACCTGTGCCTGATTGGTTGACCGCAACTACAAGTATGAACACAACAAAACCTGTCGTTTTAGCTTTGTGCAAAAAGTCACGTACTCTTGTCCAAAATCATCTAAGGCCTATTTCCTACCCTTATAATCCATCTATTCAACCTAACATACGAGACTTGTTCAAAAAGTAAGTTTACAAGGTGTTTTGAAGAAACTGTTTTATTGCAAGGCAAATAATTATTACAAGTATTTCAACAACTTATTACTACTTTTCTAAATAATCACCAAACAGATTCAAACATTTGTCATAGCGTGGAACAAGCTTTCCGATGCCGATCGAGTCCTTAATTTTTAACCAGTTTCGTACTGCCGCTTCTGCATCAGGATCGGTTTGAAATTCTTTACCTCCGAGGTATTCCTTTGGAGCTGGAAACAAATAGGAGTCGCTTGGTGCAAGGTCAGGACTATCACGGGGGGGGGGGGGGTATGATTCATGACTTCTTAGTGGAACGATTCCAAAAGTTGGCGTGTTTGATTCGCAGTGTGAGGGCGTGCATTGTCATGCAAGAACACCACACCTACAATAAGCAACCCGGGACATTTTCTTTTGATAGTCGTGCGGAGTCGCTGTAAAGTTTCACAATAAGAAATCGCATTTATTGTTGTCCCTTTTTGCATGAATTCAACATGCAAAACGCCTTGATGATCCCAAAAAATCGTTGCCATCACCTTACCAGCTGATGGTGCAATCTTGAACTTTTTGGTTCGTGGTGATCCCGGATGTTGCCACTTTACAGTGTTATCACTTTACAGTGTTGCCACACATGCCTAACAAAATATTGTACGACTAACAACATTATTGTACTATGTTAATGCACCGGTAATTAACCTTATAAACTTACTTTTTGAACAACCCTCGTATTTTCCATTTATACATTATGAATTCTGTTATTTTATATTCATCAATAAATCCCGATTTTACAATCCCAACATTAATAAAACCTGTTTAGGGACACACATTTCTAAGTTTAAACGTTATAGCAACGCTCCTTGAAATATTTTTTTGAGATATAATTTACATGATCACTCCATTGCAAATTTTTGTCTAGCATTACAAGAAAAAAATTTGTTACGGTACACTCCTTTACAGCGATTTCATCAACATTTAGTTCATCAAAATACACATTTCGTTTATTAGTAAAATCACGAAATTTGTTTTACTGGTATTTATGAAGTTTATTGGTCGTCAGCCATTTCATTACATTGATAAATTCTGATTTAACTGTATTCTAAGCTGAATTAATATCTTTTCAAGAAAAAGACAGTTGTATCATCTGCAAACATTATGAATTTCAGTATATCAGATGAAAAGTGGAAGGTCATTTATATATAGTAAAAGTAATGGGGACCCAAAACTGAATCCTGTGGTACACCATGTTTGACAAAAGTTTCAGTTGAACAGACTTTATTTACTAATACGAAATGATATCTAATGGATAAATAACTTTTAAACCACTCACTGATTGCTCCTGTAAAGCCGTAACAATATAATTTGTTAAGTAGATTTGCATTTCCATAAGATTTAAAATAGCCATTTCCATTATTTTACTCGTATTATTACGGAAGCCATATTGATTTGGAGATAATAAATTGTAAGATTCTAACTGTCGCTGCATTCTACTTTTTAATATTTTTTCAAAAACTTTGCTAAACATAGATAATGAACACACCGGCCTATACTGTGGCTAATGCAGGATCACCTACCTTAAAAAAGGGGTGTTATACAACCAGTTTTTAGCACTGATGGAAATATTCCTTTGGAAATACTTTGATTTAACAAGTTTCAATATAGGTAAAGGAATGTTATGAATGTTATTTTTTTTGTATTTTTTAATTTACCAATAATATTCCGGACCTCAGTAGAAGTAGCAGGAATAAGAGAAAATGAATTTGGTGGGTTGGGTGGCATGTAGTCTAAACGGCGAGTGATCATCGTTTAGTAACTGTGATGAAGTTTTTCAGCTATTAAAGTAAAATGGTTATTTAAAGTGTCTGCAGGAGAAGTATCATAGTAATTTATTTATTATCAATTTATTTCGGTGTTGAATTTTTCTTAATTTGTTTTCCGAGAAGACTGTTTATGGTTGTCCAAATGTTCTTCATGTCCTCTTTATGTTTGGAAAATTAATTGTTATAATAGTTATATTTCGAAATTTTGATTATTTTAGTTAATTTGTTTCTATATTGAGTATATTGTACTTTAGGAATTTTGATATGGCGTAGCTTGGAGCAGAAGGGCACGTGGCAAAATTTCATTGATGGGCACCCCTCGGAGGGGGGCCCCCCATCAGTGAAATTTTAAACTTTACGTTGTTGGTTTGGGAGGGGGCCCCTCCCCCAAACCAACAACATTTATGGTTAATTTGGAACCAAAATATGTAAAGCCTATTAAGTTTCTCTGCCTCATTAATCAAATATAATGAATGAACAAGAAGGGTTAGATTTTTTAATGTGAAGAGAAAAATTCAGCTAGATGGAGTATATATTTCAAAACATATGAAAATCAGTATCAGCAAAAATAAACATAGAAGAGTTTGAGACAAGCTTACATGAAATTTCTGAATATAAAAAGAGTATAAAAAAAGTGTCTTTGAAAATATTTCTTCCTACTTTCACCTCCGCAGAATAATCTCGTTTCTTTTGTGGAGTTGCTGGAAATAGAAAAATATTAAAAAAATATTTTTTTACTTTTGTTTTTATTAAATGTTGAAGGATATAAACTAGGCCTTTTGGGCCCCTGGGCCCGTGGCATTTTGCCACTAACGCCACCATATTGTTACGCCACTGAATTTTGATTTGTAATTACAATTTGATTAATTTACCTCTGTTCTTTATTGAAGAGATAATTCCTGGAGTGATCGATGGATTTGCGACACTTTTGGGCGAAACTGTTTTCCTCCTTAAAGGAAAGCAAGTACTAAAAATATGGTATAAGGTGTCACAGAAGGACTAGAACATATGATCTGGATCATTCATAGGTTCTTCACAGTCAAATCGAGTATTTTCTACAGCCCCAATAAATTTTCTTTCGTTAACCTCTGAAAATATTCTGTAATCAATAGTTGTTTTATCCGTAACCTGATCAATGTTATCGGAAATAGTGTATGTAGGATAATGATCACTGATGTTTGTGGTTATAATTCCAGAATTTACGAGGGCATCGCTATTTACAAATATATTATCAATTGTAGATTCTGTTATTCGATTACCATAGTTGCAGACTCGAGTAGGTTTAATAACAGTATGACTAAGATAGGAAAAATTCATTAAGTTTAAAAATTTATGACAGATTGCTTCAGATTGCAAATTAATGTTGAAGTCACCCGCAACTCTGGCATTCAATTTATTGTTTTTCTTTACAAAGTAGGGCAGTCAGGCGATATACAGTACTACTAAATTTTAGTTAATAGTGAAATGTACTAGGGGGATATTATTAAAAAGTTGAATGACTTTTTTCACCGGCTTTTGAAGTTGTTCAATTGACGAGTTTCTTAATATAACTCCATTTGGAGCAACAGGTGATTCGTTTACATAGAATATATGTAAATCTCTCGCACTTTCAGTTAGAGGATGTAGAACGTGTTTACAGATAAATTTTGTAGCAATATACATATTTAAAATTGACAGACACTCATAATAGTGTACAGTTTTACGTGTGATCCAAATCATTACACCACAGAGAGAGAGAGAGAGAGAGAGAGAGAGAGAGAGAGAGAGAGAGACTTTAATCGCTGAAATCTGAAGTCCAAGCCTAGACTCGAACCCAAGACCTTCAGCTGAACAACTGTATTACCACAACAGGCTACCCTAACGCGCGGGACTGGCGATGAGTTAAAGATCAATGAGTGGTAGTTGAACAGCGATTTTGAATAATTATGGTTCTTGTGAAAAGAGTGACAAGAGAGAAAAACGTTTTGTCACTTTAAATTATCACCTTAAAAAACCAGTGAAAATAATAATAATTTGTGCTACTTGGATTCTGAACACACACACACACACACTGTATATATGTATATATATCAACTATATATTTATGTATATATCCTATATACTATTGAGCTAAAATGTGTCTCTGTCTCTGTGTCTGTCCGCTTTCTTCAGAACCGTGCACAGGCTACCTGCCCGGGGGTAGTGGGGAAGTGGGTGGGGCAATGGGGGAGTGGGGGTGGGGGTAATGGGGTGGGGGTAATGGGGTGGGGGTAATGGGGGAGAGGGGTGGGGGTAATGGGGGCAATGGCGTTTTTTTTAATTTTGTAGCTTAGCCACTTCTTACTGCTACATATACTGTGACATATACTGCTACCCGCCCTCCGGGCAGGTAGCAATACAGTATATGTCACAGTGCTACCCGCCCGGAGGGCCAAGTTGTACAACGGTCGCGAGGGGATACGGTAATTGGGGGAATGGGGATGGGGGTAATGGCGTTTTTTACTTTTTTGTGTGGGGTAATGGGGGAGTGGGGGTGGGGGTAATGGGGGAGAGGGGTGGGGGTAATGGGGGAGAGGGGTGGGAGTAATGGCGTTTTTTTAAAACTTTTGTCACTTAGCCACTTCTTCCCAGAGGGCCAAGTTGTACAACGGTCGCGAGCGATAGCGAGCTACCACTTGTATCAACTATATATATATTTCTGCAGGAAGGAGGGGCCAAGGACAAACACCCTCAAAAGTGCCCTCCCAATGAAGAAGAAGAGAGCCAAAATCAAGGTTCAGGGTTATCGAGATGCCTGGACACTCTGCGTTTGAAAGAGTGGAGATCATAGACAGGGGGAAAGATGGATTGAGGAAGATTGCTCCAGAGTTGACCGGTTGACTAGATGAAGGACTGGAAATACCGCTCAACCCTTGCGTTAGAGAGTTGGACAGAAAAGGAAAGAGAAAGTGCAGAAAGTCTGGTGCTGCGTGCTCTCCTTAAAGGAGGAGGCATGCAGTTAGAGAGTTCAGAAGAGTAGTGTCCGTTGTAATATCGATATTAAAGAGAGAGTGAGTCAACATTGCGGCGAAGAGAGAGAGATTGAAGACAGTGAGTAAGAGGCGGGGAAGTGATGAGACGAAAAGCCTTTGATTCCACCCGGTCAAGTACGGCTGTGTGGGTTGAGCCACATGAGCCACATGAGAAGCATACTCCATACAAGAGCGGACAAGATCCGTGTACAGAGACAGCAACTGAATAGGGGTGAAGAAACTGCGAAGCCGGTACAGCACACCTAACCTCTTGGAAGTTGTTTTAGAAAGAGAGTATATGTGATCTTTCCAGGATAGATCACGCGAAAAGGAAACGCCAAAAATGTTAAGAGAAGAGGAAGGATTGAGTTGTGTGTTGTTGAAGGTAAGGAGATAGTTGTGTGGAAGATTGTGACGAGTAGACAGATGGAGGAACTGAGTTTCTGAGGCATTGAAAGCCAAAAGGTTTACTCTGCCCCAATCAGCTATAGCAGAAAGAGCAGAGGTCAGGTGCGCCATAGCCGTACTACGTGAATCATGGAGTGACTGTTGAGAGGGACGCTTTGGGAAGCGGGTGGAGAAGTGACGAGTGGAATCATCGGCATAGGAGTGAATAGAACAGGAAGTGTGAATTAAAAGATCATTGACAAATAAAAGGAAAAGAGTGGGTGACAGGACAGAACCCTGAGGAACACCACTGTTGATAGCTTTAGGAGAAGAACAGTGGCCGTCTACAACCGCAATTATAGCTCGGCCAGAAAGGAAATTAGAAATAAAAGCACAGATAGAAGCATAGAAGCCGAAGGAGAGCAGTTTGGGAATTAAATATTTGTGCTAGACTCCATCAAAAGCTTTCGGTATGTTTAGCGAAATAGCAAAAGTTTCATCAAAATCCCGAAAGGAGGATGACCAAGAGTCAGAGAGATATGCAAGAAGATCGCCAGTAGAGCGTCCCTTGCGGAAACCATCGGACGATCTGAAAGAAGATTGCGAGAAGAGATGTGTTTAAGAATCTTTCTATTAAGGATAGATTCAAAAACTTTAGAAAGGCAAGAAATCAAAGCAATAGACGATAGTTGGAATGTTGAGAGCGATCACCCTTCTTTGGAACAGGCTGAATGAAAGCAAAGATGCAGCAGGAAGGAAAAGTACCAGATGAGAGACAAAGACGAAAGAGTTTGCCTAGGCAGGGTGTGAGCACAGAAGCACTGTTCATAAGAACAACAGGAGGAACACCATCAGGACCGTATATCAACTTCAAGAGCCTCGGAGTCCCCTGGGGAGGGGACCATAAATGTCCCCACTTCTGGCTCCTCCGCTGCCGATACCGGGAATGCAGACCCGGGCAGCGTGGCTGAATCTGCTACCGCCCAATCGAGATGTTCTGGGCCTTTCTCTGATTCACTTTTCATAAACTTCTACAACATTCGTGACCTTCTTTTCCTCACTGAAACTCAGGTGTCTGGGACGACTGACAGCAACCCCTTTTCTGTACCCTCTTACTTTCTCTATAATCAATTTCACTCCAAAAGTGGATGCTACGTATATGTACACAATGACCTAACTTGTTCTCGTATTCCCGAACTCGAATCTTCCTCTGGCTACGGCTTCCATGCCAATCTCAAACTAAATACATCTGCGCTGTTTACCTTTCTCCTAATTCTACTGACTATCCAAAATTCTTTCACTACCTCACTTCCAAAGTGGAATTTAATCTTTTTTACTCTCCCTTTGCTGAAATCTCCATTTTAGGAGATTTCAATGTTCACAACCGCCTTTGGCTTTCCTCCCATTTCACCAGGGCCGGATTAAGACCTTTAGAGGCCCTAAGCACTTAAAAGATTTTGGTGCCCCATATATATGTAATTCAAAATATAAACAAAAATAAACCATAAAATAACATTTTATTTTTTGAAATGAAACAAAACTTACAGTAAGATGGAAAATAATGTTTATTTTTGTATTCTTCCACTTCATTTATATTTGAAAAGTTTTCTCCTACTTTTTTTAATTGCAAAGTCTTTGATCAGATCCTCAAACTAATCTTACGTAACACATCTGCTTCTATACTTAGTAGAGATAAGGCATCCAGCCTGCATAGTTGTTCTGTTGGTATTTTTAATATACTTCAACTGAGAAAATGAACGCTCAGCTGAGCAATTTGTGACCATTAATGTTAAAAATATACGAAAGGCAATTTCTACATTTGGGAAGGCACACTCAATATTGTCTTCACAATTATTTTATAAAGTTCAGCATGACTGAATCTTGTTTTTACATTTTTTTTTGCACTGAACTTATGGCACACATATGAGTGAAACTGCTGAAGCTCAGCAGAGAAATTAGTGTTCAAGTCCTCTGGGTAAGCATCAATCATCTTTTTACAACCCTGAGAATACCTTTCAATTTCAGTAGATGATGAAGTGGTGACATTATGTGGCACATCACTTAGAAAAGAAAATCTCTCTGCTATTTCTTTGTATATCTCTCCTCTTCTTCTCATCTCAGTTTCAAGTTTGTCAACAATTGTGTAAAAGGTGGTGATAAGAAATTTATCTCTGGCATTCAGATATACTTCTGGTGCATCTCCGTCATTGGGTACCTTCTTTCTGATACGTTTGCGAGTTTGAGCTGCCTTGTAATCAACATCTGGTAGCATTTCCTTTGTAGCTGCTTCATATCTTTCAAATTCATCTCGTGAAGTGCACAGTTGGTCAGCTAATGATCCATACAGATCTGCACATGTTTTAAGTTCACATCCTTATTCTGTAGAACTTTGCTTACTCTATGAAAATTTTGCAAAATCTCATCCCAAAAATTCAACATAAAAACGAATTCTAGCTCTTGCATCTTATTTGCAATATTATTTGCTTCTCTTCTAGTGTCTCCCTTTTGTGACTGGTCTTCAGCTATACATTCTAACGCTTCTAAAATTTTAAGGAAAGATTTCAATATTTAATTATAGAAAATATGAACATTTGCTTAGGGCCTAAATTGTCCTAACTACGTTTGATGTTATATATACATTACAAATTATTCACTCTGGTTATTACAATCTAAATTCTTTTATACTGTTATGACAATAGATAAATAAATTATAAAATAAAGATACGTGTATGATAAAATATTGTTATATATACAAATAAAGTACACTTCATAGACTTACCCTAGAGAAGAAGAGAGAGCAACAGATAAACTTCTTCAACGCTAATTAACTTAGGTCAGTATATCTTATTATTATAATGGCCGTGATAAACATCACTTGATACAACAGCAATATAGAGAGTTTATAGTTTCTTTTATTTTAATATTAATTTATATTACAATTCTATAAACCTAAATCTTTCTGTAAAACAATACCAAATGATTATGTAAAATATATATTTAATATTATATGCACAAATCACACGTTCAGAATAACTTCCTATAGCACACGAAAATATTTAATCTATATGTATTTTTAATATGGCGCTCAAAGATTTGATATAAACAAAATAATAACGCAAAGCGTAAAGTGTGTGATTACAACGAAATATATTTATTCTCTCAAAAGGGTTGTTGTTCACTACAAATTCAAACAATGAAAAAAAATAAATACTATACAGTATATGAATATATATAATTCAGTTTTCAACAGCTTATAGGCTATAAGCCGCGATTATAATAGTATAATAAATCCATGGTAAATCCGACAATGGAAAATTTCTGTGGTGCCCCCCTTCCCTTGATGCCCTAAGCACGGGCTTATTTTGCTTAATGGTTAATCCGGCCCTACATTTCACTAACATTCCTGGTGAACTAGCTTACAATTTTTTTATCCTAAACGACCTAGAGCAGATTGTACAGCACCCTGCTCGTATCCCCGATCGCCTTGGAGATCGGCCCAACATTCTGGATTTATTTCTTCCCTCTCATTCTTCTTACTCTGTGAAACTTTTTTCTCCGTTGGGCTCCTCCGACCACAATCTTATATCTGTTTCCTGTCCTATCACTCTAATTTAGGCTTTGGATCCTCCCAAGAGGAGGCGCCTTTGACAC
The DNA here is from genome assembly GCA_023014485.1 of Bathynomus jamesi. Lineage (NCBI taxonomy): Eukaryota > Metazoa > Arthropoda > Malacostraca > Isopoda > Cirolanidae > Bathynomus > Bathynomus jamesi. The sequence continues at coordinate 59,881 of JAJOZX010008534.1, forward strand.
TTTGGCGCCGCTGATTGGGAGGTCCTTAGGCAGTACTTCTGTGATTTCCCATGGAATGATTACTGCTTCCTTGACAGGGCTCTTCCGAGTGTGCTGAGCCCATCACGGAGGCGATTCTCTCGGGCATGGAGGCGTACATTCCATATTCTATTCCTACTACTAATGCAAAAAAAACTTTGGTTTAACTTTACTTGTTCTAATGCTATCCGTACAGAGAGGTGTCTTTCAGAATGTACTGTCGCCATCCAACTCCCGACTCTCACTTAGTTTATATTTCTGCCCGGAATCGTGCAAAATCTGTTCTTCGACTCACGAAAAATTCCTTCATCCGACAAAAATGTGAAAACTTATCCAATTCTAATTCTTCTCGCTCTTTCTGGCATCTAGCTAAGAACTTCTCCAATAACTTTACTTCCTCTTCTTTCCCTCCTCTTTTCCATTCCGACAGCTCAGTTGCTGTCTCTTCTCCTAACAAAGCTGAAATGTTCTCTCAAACTTCCGCTTACAATTCAACCCTGGACGATTCCACTGCTGTCCCTTCATCTCCCCCCCCCCTCTGACCTTATTATGTCTGGAATTAGAATCTCTTCCAAAGGTGTTTTTTTCTGCCATATCTGGGCTCAACTCTAGGAAGGCATACGGTCCTGATGGTGTTCCTCCTGTTGTTCGTAAGAACGATATTTCGGAAATTTCTGTGCTGATACCCTGCTAGGCAAACTCTTTCGTCTTTGTCTCTCATCTGGTACGTTTCCTTCCTGCTGCAACTTCGCTTTCATTCAGCCTGTCCCAAAGAATGGTGACCGCTCTCAACCCTCCAACTTCGTGCAAATGCTTTGATTTCTTGCCTTTCTAAAGTTTTTGAATAGGAAGTAGGAACATTGCCAGCCGGAAAATTTCCAGGCGGAAAATTGCAAGCTGGAAAATTGCCAGTGGGGAAAATTGCCAGTGAGAATATTGCCAGCCGGAATATTGCCAGTGAGAAAAAAACTAAAATTCACAAAAAAGGATTTATTTATTAAAATATTATTTAAAATTTTAAAATGCTAAAACTTGTTAAGGAAAGGAAAGCCTCCAAAAGTATGAAGATTATAAGCAATAGATCGAAGAAATGTCAATTTATCTTCTTCATTATACTGACGGATGACTTTCTCCAATCTGTCATTGATATTTTTGTACTTTTTGGCAGTATGTCTCTCTTCCCCTCTTTCGAAATGCAATTTCTTGGTCTGAGCTAAAGCGTTTTCGTTAAAGCTAACGAAAATATCACGACTTAACCTAACCAATCGTCAAGGGCGTACAGAGGCCATAATGTCTGTGAGCAAGGAAGAACGAATCCAAATAATTCTACTCAGAGGAAATCGGAGTCAAAGAGAGGCCGCTGCTGAATTTAACAGAATGCATCCAGACCGCGAGCCAATAACACAAAGTTGTGTTAGCAGACTTGTTGCAAAGTTTAAGGAAACAGGATCCATAGAAGATAAACCACGCAGTGGACCTTCAAGGAGGTCCACTGACGATGATACAGCGACTGCTATCCTGGCTCATTTTAACAGAAGTCCCAATAAGTCTCTTCGGCGATTGTCCGCCGAGACAGGAGTGTCGAAAAGTAGCATCCATCGCATTCTTCAGGCTCACAAATGGCATCCATATAAAATTCAGATCCTACAGAAATTAAGCGAAGATGATGATCCCGACAGGCGGATGGAATTTTGTGAATGGGCTACGGAACAATATGCTCGGGATGCCAATTTCCCGTCCACCATTCTGTTCAGTGACGAGGCTGTTTTTTATGGAAATGGTGAGGTAAATCGACAGAACACCCGCTACTGGTCTCAAAACAACCCTCACTGGTATACCTCTTCAAAGGAACAAGGTGCATCTCGGGTGATGGTATGGTGTGGCATTTGGAAGGATCGCATCATAGGCCCCCTCTTTTTCGATGAACATGTCACTGCAGGCACCTACCTAAGTATGCTCAAGGAAGAAGCATTTCCCAGTGTCTTGAACGAAGAAGGAAATTTCCCAACATGGTTCCAGCAAGACGGCGCTCCTGCACATTACAGCACCCAAGTAAGGGAATACCTGTACCAACAATTCCCTGGTCATTGGATAGGACGTCGAAGGCCTGTGGAATGGCCAGCTAGAAGCCCAGATCTCACGCCACTAGATTTTTATCTCTGGGGCCACTTGAAAGCGCTGGTATACGCAGAGAAAATTAGGAATGTTGAACATTTGCGGCAGCGCATTATTGGGACATGTAACACTATTACTCCTGACATCATTCACCGTGTGCTTGCTGACTGGGTATCACGTCAGAATTTGTGTATTGAAAACAATGGTCGACATATTGAGCACGTTCTGTAAATAAAAGCTTTTGTTTTGCCTTTTTTTATTATTTTTCGTATGATGCCGGACTTATGGGACACCCTGTGTGTATATATAGTACAGGGTGTACATAAAGTCAGGATCTATTTTTGTGAAGCACTTGGAAATTATATGGAATTCATTCATAAAATGATAAAGTTGTAACATTTATTAGATAATTAAGAGTAGGACTCGACGTGACGCCCATCAGTATCCCTCACAGCTCAAATCGTTCCGCAGCATTTCTAAACACATTCTGGAGCATTTGCGGGGGTATGTTATCTGCAGCAGTTCGTATACATGTATGTAAGTTTTCAAGACTCGTAATCTTCGTCTGATAGACGTGCGATTTGATAAAGCCCCATGCAAAGAAATCTAAAGGGGTTAAATCTGGTGATCTCGCTGGCCAAGGTCTGTTGCTTGCTTCCGCGTCCGATCCAGCGATTTGGAATTTGGAAAACGTCCATTTAGATAATCCTGAACAATTTTGGCATAGTGACAAGGAGCACCATCATGTTGATAGACGACGGGGATAGGATTGTTAGTACCGTCGTCTATCAACATGATGGTGCTCCTTGTCACTATGCCAAAATTGTTCAGTATTATCTAAATGGACGTTTTCCAAATCGCTGGATCGGACGCGGAAGCAACAGACCTTGGCCAGCGAGATCACCAGATTTAACCCCTTTAGATTTCTTTGCATGGGGCTTTATCAAATCGCACGTCTATCAGACGAAGATTACGAGTCTTGAAAACTTACGTACACGTATACGAACTGCTGCAGATAACATAACCCCGCAAATGCTCCAGAATGTGTTTAGAATGCTGCGGAACGATTTGAGCTGTGCAGGGATACTGATGGCGTCACGTCGAATCCTACTCTTAATTATTTAATAAATGTTACCACTTTATCATTTTATGATTGAATTCCATATAATTTCCAAGTGCTTCACAAAAATAGATCCTGACTTTATGTACACCCTGTATATATATATATATATATATATATATATAGGGTGAACCAAATGTAGGTGGACAGTAAATGCTAACGTTTATTTTGAGAATACATATTTAATTTTTTTGTATACTATAATACAAAATAAAATTTAAATAAATTTAGTTATAATATTTAATATAATAAAACACAAACACCATAGTTATAATGAACACCATAGTTATAATATAATATAACACAAACCGTATTCAACCTACTGTCCACCTACTTTTGGTTCACCGTGTATATATATATATATATATATATATATCCACACACACACTGGAGGTCAAAATTATGGAAACATTTTTAAAATGCTGATTATGTAATAAAAGAATTCGTTTCAATCTCTTTATAAGTTACAGGAAGTAAAATGATATGTCTGTTTAATTAAAGAGCTTTCTGATGTGGTGTTTTGTTTCATGAAGATTACAAGCAATTAATCTGTATTGAAAGAAATTGTATTTAATGGTGACATCACATTTTCATTAAATTAATTGTCTATGTTCACAGAAATATTGATATTATTGGTTGGAATGTTTTTGTTATTTTTATTTATACATTTTATTCCATTTTCCTTCAAATATGTAATTTGACTTGTGAAACCTGCACCTGAACATTGTTTGGTAACAGTGTTTCGTTCTCCTACAGGTATCTTTCTATAATGGTTCCCACAAAGAAAATATCATACAAAAATAGACTCATAATTGATTAATACCATCTTGGTGAAAAACTACAGAGAAAAATAACCAATAAAGTGGGAGTTTCATTCCTCATCATTCTCAAACTGGGACTGTAATGAACAAAGTAGGACGAAGGAGAAAAAGGAAGACCTCGGAAAAAGAAGACAAATACATAATTTTATCGAGCAAATGCAACAGAAAGAATACTATTTGTTGAAGTCAGTTGCGGATTATCACTGAGGCTATTGAGGCTGAAGCCTCAGGCTCCCATGCTTGAGGGGCTCCCCAATCAATTGAGTTTTGATGATATAATTCGAGATTTAGCAAACTTCTTTGATTATATATGACAGAGTACACAAACTAACAAATTCCCTGTTTTATTTTATGTCTTTTAGGCCCTAAAGTAAAGTTTGTTTAATACTGTTTGGTTTTGGCAAACGGCAAAATACACTGTGTTAAAGTTCTTTTAAGTTTGTTTCTCAATTAGCCTGAGCACCGTGTAAATGTAATTCGTGTAAATATACTATGTACTCTACATGTACATGTATTGTCAATAGAAAGCTACAGAAGATGGCTCCATATTCTTCATTGCCCCGGGGCCCCGAGATGTCTTAATCCGCCTCTGGCTTAAGTCAGTATATCACTTCCACTTTAACAGCGAAGAGACGTTTGAGGGAGGGTGGTTTAATGGGTCGGGTTGTTACCAGAAAGCAGGGGCGGAGATTTAGGGGCGATAGGGGGTACAGCTGAAAAAAGCTAAAATATATATATGAAAATCTAATCTAAAACCTGGTTGCACAATGAAGGTATAGGCCTACATGTACAAAAAATTTTTTTTAAAAAGGAAACAACAGTCAAGATGTATTTTATACATGTACAGGCCCGTCACCAGGAGGTGTTCGATGGGTGCGAACGCATCCACCCTTTTTTCAGCCAAGCTCATTTGTGACACCCTGCAAGGTTACTATATATAAGGTTGTCCAAACCTGGCAACACTGATGATGTATCCGTTGAACCCCCAAGCGCTCCTTAAGCATTATCACCCATTATGGGTATGGGAAAAATCATCCTTTTTCTCAACTGTTCCTGCTCCTTACTGATTTAGCTTATCACATATATTTAGAGTTCATATGAAAGAATAAAGTCTTATAAATTATCCAAAACTGGAAAAGCCATATTCATTGATTTGTGCCTTAAATTTCACATCAAAGAAAAAAATTGCATAGTTTCAAGAATTGCCGTAATGTCTCAAGAGGACCATTGTGATAAAAAAGTATTACTGTATATATATACCATTACCATATAAATAAAATTCTGAAACTATTGGTTATGCTTTTCATTTATCAATACCAGCGACATGTGACACGGCCAACAGAGGAGAGTACTGTGTCGGCATGATGATCCTCCCCACTTCTTACATGAAATGTCCACCACTGCTACAAAGCCTCTTTTGCGACAAAGAAATAGAACCAAACGTTTGAAATTGGCATAAAATCACAAAAAATGATCACTCCAATATTGGCAAAAGCAGATTTCTAGTAGAAACCCGACCCATTAAATCAACCTCCCTCGGATGTTTATTCACTGTTGAAGTAGAAATGCTGCCGTTGCATGACACATTCACTTCAGCAGCTATTCGAATGCTAGTTGCGTTTGCTCAATAAAATCATGTACAAGTATTTGTCTTCTTTTTCCGAGGTCTTCCTTTTCCAACATCGGCCTGCTTTGTTCATCACACTCTCATTTTGAGAATGACGAGAGAGGGTTTTGCTCACCATGGAGAATGAAACTCCCACTTTATTGGCTATTTGTCTCTGTAGTTCTTCATGAAGAAGGCAGTAATCAATCTTGAGTCTATTTTCGTAGGATATTTTCTTTGTGGGAACCATTATACAGAGATATCTGTAAGAGAAGGGTACGATGTTACCAAACAATGTTTAGGTGCAGGTTTCACAAGTCAAATTACATTTTTGAAGGAAAACGGGGTAAAATGTATTAATACAAATAGCAGAAAAACATTCTAACCAATAATATCAATATTTCTGTGAACATAGACAGTTATTTTAATCAAAACGTGATGTCACCTTTAAATACAATTTCTTTCAATATTGATTAATTGCAGTTGGAAGAGCTGCTGGCTAGGTACAGGGACTTACAGAGCGACTAAAGGAAAAAACTAATAAGATTGTTTTAACAGGTATACTGTACTTCCCCGAATTATCCAACGTAACGAGTTCTACAGCAAGGTGACCTGTATTAACAGTAACCTAAAGTCACTTTGTCAACAGAAAGGAGTGCATTTTGCGAATTTTTGAAGCAGTTTCTACAGCAAGGGACTTGTTCCTCGGAGATGGACTTCACCTTAATGACGTTGGAGCTGCGCGTTTAGGAACACTATTACATAATACTGTTTCTTCTTTTCATGCTGCCGTAACTCGAACGGTCCCGGCGTAATTTCCTTAAAATTCCCTTGCGCTCGCGAAGGTATCGCGGTTACAAACAATTTGAAGGTTCTTAAATGCTCGTAGCCTACGAAATAAAATAAACGAATTCTTTTCTTTAATTGCTCGTAAAGACTAGATTTAATTGCGATAACCTATTTTAACGTATTCTGGTTAAAAACAGAATAGGTAGGCGAGGAGGCGGTGTTATGTTGTATATCAAAGATAATATTGCGAACGTTATAGATAGGCTGACCATATTTCCTTGAGACAAAAACGGGACATTGGGATGGCAAAAAAGGGACGGGGGTTATGTAATATTCTGTATTCATGAAAAAGTAAGTACATAAACATATTGAGCTTACAATTATTCTTCAGTGACAGAACCCATACAAAAACCCATACAAAACGGTACTGTCCCGTTCAAAACGGTACGTATGGTCAGCCTAGTTATAGAAGTAAAGCACAGAATTCCAGAACCGATAGATTCGACTATAGCAGAACTTAAATTGAACGATTTCAAACTTCTTGTTGCCGTTATATATAGGCCCCCTAATCAAACAATTGATACGGACGAAACGTTATATCGTGAACTTAAGAGAATAATAGGTAGTGAACAGGCCTTAGTTATAGGTGACTTTAATTACACCAACGTGGATTACAATACAATGCAGGGAGACGCGGAAGGTAATCGTTTAGTTAATTTTCTCGAGGATAGCTATCTTATTCAAAAGGTTGGGGAACCTACGAGGTTCGACAGTATTTTAGATTTAATAATAACTACGGACGGTAGGCTAATCACTGATCTTCAAGTAATAGAACCGTTAAGCAATAGCGATCACAATATGGTAGAGTTTGTCCTCTCAGTAAGTAACTCGAAACCAGTTAACTCGACTAAAATTCCTAACTTCAGCACGCAGACTTTTGTAAATTTAGAAATAAATTGTCACACGTCAATTGGGAAAACGTAATGGGGAACTCCAACGCAAAACTAATGTGGGAATCGTTTGAAACAGTATTTAGGACTATAAATGAGGAATGTCTACTGTACAAGATTAAGCGTGCGAAAGTAAACAACAAGCCCTTGTGGTTTACTTCTAGAGTAGGGGATATTATAAGGAGTAGAGATAGGGCTTATAGGCAACATAAGTGCGATAAAGACAATTTGTGGTTACGAAACAACTACAGTACATATCTCTAAGGCGTGAAGCGAAAAGCGTAATAAAAAAGTCCAAGCGTGATTTTGAAATCTCCATAGCTCGTGACGGCAAAGAAAACCCCAAGCGATTCTTTCAATACGTCAATAATAGGAATCTAGTAAAGAGTGTCTTGGGGCCGTTGAAAAATGTTAACGGAGAGCTAGTTTCTGAAAACAAGCAAATGGCTACCTTGCTAAATGAATTTTTTACGTCAGTTTTTACTGTAGAAGATGTAACGAATATCCCTACGGTCATAGACATAATGCCTTTTGACAATGGTAATACTTTAGATAATATTGTGGTTAGTGAAAGGGAGGTAATGCGCTATATTGATAAAATGAAAATGCGTAAATCACCGGGGCCGGATTCCAGATATCACATACAACTAAAAGAATCAAAAAAGCATTGTTGTGCCGCTAACAAAGATTTTTAATACGTCTATTTCTGAGGGGTGAGTACCAGATAATTTCAAGTTAGCAAATGTGACACCTATTTCTAAGAAAGGCGATAAAGGTTCGGCGGGAAATTATAGGCCAATCAGTTTAACGTCTGTTGTAGGTAAGCTACTGGAATCAATAATTAGGGATCGTATAGTCGAACACTTGGAATTGCATAACTTGATTAGAAATATGCAGCACGGTTTTAGGCGAAACAAATCTTGCATAACTATTCTTTTAGAATTTTTTCAATTTTTTCAAAGCGTGGTTGAAGTTTACGATAGTCATCGGGCCGTAGATTTTCAAAAAGGCTTGACACCGTACCGCACAAAACACTCAATGAAAAAACTAAGGCTCATAGAATCAGGGGTGTAGTAATAAATTGGATAGACGAGTGGTTGCGAGGTAGGAAACAGAGGGTGGTCGTTGATGGAGCGGAGTCGTGTTGGACTAATGTAGCGAGCGGCGTTCCTCAGAATTCTGTATTGGGACCCTTGCTTTTTCTTATATATACTCGGGGCACTCAATATATTTTTCCCCACCCTTTTTTCTTAGCTAAATAATAGGCCATGGGGCTGAAATGTCTTTTGGACCGTAAGTTTTAACTTTCTGCGCTTCACATAACCGGATTTTTCCAGTTTGAACCTCATCATCTTGTATAAAACCGCTTTTAAACGCCCTTGTATAAAACCAATGGTTAACGCAGTTTCGAAAATGGCGTCTGACAGTGATGTGCGTCGTAAACAAAGAGCTGTTATCGAGTTCTTAACCGCAGAGAAGGAAGCAGTTGGAAATATTCACAAACATCTACAAAACGTTTACGGAGATGCAGTTGTTGATCGAAGCACAGTTGGACGATGGTCTAAACGAGTGAGATCATCGGAGAGAGGGAGAGCCAGCCTCGATGATGAGCCACGCAGCAGTCGCCCGGCATCGGCTGTGACATCTCACACTGTGCAACGTGATAACAGCATCATTCGATCAAATAGGCGCGTCACATACAAGGAGCTATCACTGAAGCTAGGAATTAGTGAATACGATAAGTGTGAATACGATAATTCAACAACTGGGATACTCAAAAGTTTGTTCACGGTTTGTTCCTTGCGAACTGACTGAAGATCACAAAGCCTAAAGAAAAGAAATTGCTTCTCAGTCGTTGGTTCGATATGAGACAGAAGGGGATGACTTTCTTTCACGAATTGTGACTGGGAATGAGACTTGGGTACACCACTTTGAACCTGAAACAAAACGCCAATCCATGGAGTGGCATTACGCAGACTCCCCACGCAAGAAAAAGTTCAAAATGGCTCCCTTTGCAGGAAAGATTATGGCCACCATCTTCTGGCACATGAAAGGGGGATTCTGGTGGATATTATGAAGAAAGGACAAACAATCAATTCAGAGGCATATATTGCTACCCTACAGAGACTCCAGAGACGTATAAAACGAGTTCGACCGGAGAGAAAACTGGAAGATGTCCTTCTTTTGCACGATAACGCCAGCCCACACAACAGTTTGCAAACAAGAGAGGCCATCACAAAAATGCGCTTGACTGTTACCCCACCCTCCATACAGCCCAGATCTGGCACCTTCAGACTTCCATTTGTTTGGGCCAATGAAGGATGCTATTCGTGGAAGAGAGTTTCAGATTGACGATGAGGTTTTTGAGGAGGTTAAGAGGTAGCTCCAGTGGAACCCAGCGGACTTTTACCAGCAAGGAATAAAGGCCCTTGCTTCGAGGAGGAGGAAAGCCGTAGAAAAGGATGACTATGTGGAAAAATAAAAACTTGTAAAAAAGGTATGTAACTACTTGTGTACAAAATTTCTGGAACTTGCAAGGAAACTTGGAAAGAAAAAAAAAAGGTGAGGCAAAATATATTGAGTGGCTCTCGTATTAACGATTTAGATGTTGGCCTAGTCAGTACAGTTTCAAAGTTTGCGGATGACACGAAGTTGAGTGGTAGGGCAATTAATAATGAAGATAGAAGCAAAATCCAGGAAGATCTAAACGAAATCGTTGGTTGGTCAGTCACATGACAAGTGAGATTTAACGTCGATTAGAGCAAAATTTTACATACAGGTTCGCGTAACGGTAATTTTGCGCATAGTATGTCAGGGAAGGAGTTGGCAAGCGTAGAGCAGGAAAAAGATTTAGGAGTTATCATCACTGGTGATTTAAAAGTGGCGAAACAAAGTACAGTAGCGGTCATTAAGGCGAACAAGGTGCTAGGTTTTATAACTAGGAGTTTTGAGTACAAATCGCACGATATTATTGTTCCTCTTTATAAATCATTAGTCAGACCCCATTCGGAGTACGCAATCCAATTTTGGAATCCGCATATGCGCAAAGATATAGACAAAATCGAGAGAGTTCAAAGACGAGCAACTAAGATGATTCCGTCCCTTAGGTCAAAGTCGTACGAGGATAGGCTTAAGGAGTTAAAATTGACTACACTCGAGACTAGGAGACTAAGGGGTGATGTAATTCAGGTTTTTAAAATTATGAATGGGTTCGATAACGTAAATCGAGATAGCTTTTTCGAAATATCACAATATAATAGAATTAGAAATAATGGGTGTAAATTGACAAGTAGAAGGTTCGAGAGCAGCAGTTGCCAAAAACTTTTTTACACATAGAATAGTAAATAGCTGGAATAGTTTGTCGGTAGAAGTAATTAGTAGCATGTCTATAAACATGTTTAAAAATCGATAAGACGCATATGTTGATAGATTGGGTATAGTGCAAGGTAGTAAAATTAAAGTTTTTGTGGTTCGGAACCCACGTAAAATTGTAGGTCCCCTCCGCCACCACGGAGGACATGCGCAATACACAACTATTACCACAGTTAGGTAGACCAGCTATGAGTGAATCCTAGGGTCTTTGTTGGTCTGAAACATTATAACATTATATAAGTCTTCATGAAACAAAACACCACTTTAGAAAGCTCCTTAAGTACACAGATATACCATTTTACTTTCTGTAACTTATAAAAAGAATTAAAAGAATTCTATTATTATTATTACATAATCAACATTTTAAACATGTTTCCTTTCTTTTTCGCCGTCGGCCTACTTTGTTCATTACACTCCCATTTTGAGAATGACGAGAGAGAGAGAGAGAGAGAGAGAGAGAGAGAGTTAAAAAATTTACACAATAGCTTCAAAATATACACTTACTGACCGAATTGTAAATAAACATATTTTTTCTAAAACCGATTATTTATCACTGCTAAGACGTCTCATGTTAAAAATAATAAATAATCGACTTTTCACATATACATACTCGAAATAAAAGAAGATCCTTAAATTATGTGCGAAATACATTCACAAAGAAAACATTTTCATACAGTCGGTACAAATTAACCTCAGTGATTATAAGCCCAGTAAATATTTCACATCTTCGATAAAAGGCCCTCACTAAACTACTGTTCAGGAGATATTCTTGCCTAAATAAATATTCTATTTGTTTTTTTAATGTAGGAAGGAGGGGCCAAGAGCAAATGCCCTCAAAAACGCCGCACCCATGGAAGAAGAAGAAAACCAAATTCAAGGTCCAGGGTTTTCGAGATGCCTGGACACTCTTGAGTTTGAAAGATTGGAGGTCATAGACAGTGGGAAAGATGGATTCAAGAAGATTGCTCCAGAGTTCATCGGTTGAGTAGATGAAAGATTGAAAATACCGATTAACGCTTGCGTTAGAGAGTTGGGCAGAAAAGGAATGAGAAAATGTTTAAAGTCTGGTGCTGCGTGCTCTCCTTAAAGAAGGAGGAATGCAGTAAGAGAGTTCAGAAGCACAGTCTGTTATAGCACCGACAGTAAAGAGAGAGTAAGAGAACATTGCGGCGTCAGTAAGAGGCGGGGAGTTAATGAGAAGAAAAACCTTTGATTTCACATGGTCAAGTACGGCTGTGTGCGTTGAGCCACTCCACTCGAGAAGTGTACTCCATACAGAGGTGGACGAGATCCCTGTACAGAGACAGCAACTGAATGGGGGTGAAGAAACTGCGAAGCCGGAACAGTACACCTACCCTCTCAGAAGCTGCTTTAGAAAGAGTATATGTGATCTTTCCAGGAAAGCTCCGAGAAAAGGAAACACCAAGAATGTTAAGAGAAGAGGAAGGGTTGAATTGTGTATTGTTGAAGGTAAAGGGATAGTCGTGTGGAAGATTTTGACGAGTAGACAGATGGAGGAACTGAGTTTTTCAAGCATCGAAAGCCACAAGGTTTTTCTCTGCCCCAATCAGAGATGACGGAAAGATCAGAAGTCAGGTGTACCACAGCTGTTCTACGCGGAGCATTGAGTGACTGTTGAGAAGGACGCTTTGCGAAGTGGGTGGAAAAGTGAAGAGTGGAATCATCGGCATAAGAGTGGATAGGACAGGAAGTGCGACTTAATAGATCATTGACAAATAAAAGGAAGAGAGTTGGTGACAGGACAGAACACTAAGGAACACCACTGTTAATATAGAAGAACAGTGGCCATCTACAACCGCAGCTATAGATTGGTCAGAAAAGAAATTAGAGATGAAAGCACAACTAGAAGGATAGAAACCGAAGGAGAGCAGTTTGGAAATTAAAGATTTGTGCCAGACCCAATCAAAAGCTTTCGGTATATCTCGCGCAATAGCAAAAGTTTCACCGAAAGCACGAAAGGAGGATGACCAAGAGTCAGAGATATATGCAACAGATCGCCAGTAGAACGTCCTTTGCGGAACCCATACTGACGATCTGAAAGAAGATTGTGAGAAGAGAAGTGTTTAAGAATCTTCCAATTAAGGATAGATTCAAAAACTTTACAGTAGAAAGGCAAGAAATCAAAGCAATTGGACGATAGTTGGTGGGGTTGAAAGCGGTCACCCTTCTTTGGGACAAGCTGAATGAAAGCGAACTTCCAGCAGGAAGGAAAAGTACCAGATGAGAGACAAAGACGAAAATTTGTCTAGGCAGGGTGTGAGCACAGGAACACAGTTCTTGAGAACAACAGGAGGCACACCATCAGGACCGTATTCCTTCCTAGAGTTGAGGCCAGATAGGGCAGAAGAACATCTTTGGAAGAGATTCTAATTTCAGATATAATAAAGCCAATGGGAGGAGAAGATAAGAGGAACAGCACCGGAATCGTCCATGGTTGAGTTAGAGGCGAAAGTATGAGCGAAGAGTTCAGCTTTCTCAGAAGAAGAGACGGCAACTGAGCCTTCGGAATGGAAAAGAGGGAAAGAAGAGGAAGTAAAGTTGTTGAAGAGTTTCTTAGCTAGATGTCAGAAAGAGCGAGAAATATTAGAATTGGATTGGTTTTGACATTTTTGTCGTATGAAGGAATTTTTGGCGAGTCGAAGAACAGATTTTGCACGATTCCGGGCAGATGTATTTAGTTTGAGATTGGCATGTAAGCCGTAGGCAGAGGATACAGAATTCGGAGGATTCGAGTTCGACAATACGAGAACAAGTTAGGTCATTGCGTATATATACGCAACATCCACCTTTGTAGTGAAATTGAGTTTAGAGAAAGTAAGACGGTACATAAAAGGGGTTGCTCTCAGTTGTCTCAGACACCTAAGTTTCAATGAGGAAGAGAAGTTGAGGTTTAGAGGAGGAGAGGTGGTGTTCAACAGATTGAAAATTTGAGGAAAGGCCACGAAGGTTGCAGAAGTTCATGAAAAGTGAATCAGGCAGAGGCCCAAAACATCTCGAATGGCCGGTAGCAGATCCAGACCCGCTGCGTTCCCGGTATCGGCAGCACCTACCAATCCTAGTATAAGTAGAGGTCTTGTACGATCCCTTACACGACTCTGAAATATACATCGTTCTACCTTGCCGATCCAAACGGAACACAGCTATACGTACTCTCATTTCCCACTCTACATTCACTCACTCTTCGGGACCCATATTACACTCAAAATTAAGCCTACAGTCTCTAAACAACTTTCGCACCTGCTCTATAACTGTAGGCATCCAAATCTTTTTGTTTGTTATATTAAGAACGGCGAACATACGTAAAAGAATCACGGTCATAAAACTACAACTACGATTAATGTGTATGTAGTGAAGAATAGCGAGAGAAGTGCATGTTTGAGAGCATGCTGTACTGCTCACAGGCAATGTTCCCTCTAATTTTTTTTAGTCCGTGTGCGCAAGAAATTTTCTTTGTGCGTACATTTAGATTCATGGTGAAAAATTGAGCAAACTTTTCTGAGCGCTATTATCTTCAAAATGAAATATATATAAATATTAAATACTTAATAAATATTATTTCCATAAGGTGGTAGCTTGATCATTACGGTACTATTAAATGGATATTAAAAAACTGTTTACAATATTATATATTCTTGAAAAAGAAAACATTTTAAAAATATGAATAAAATAAAAAATAGTAAAATAAAATTCAAAATAAAAAAATAAAATAAAAATAACATTAATTTAAAATGACTATTTTAGTTATCATTTCTCAAAACAATTTTTAGTATTTAGCAATTTAAAATAGACTATCAAGATTAATACATGATTTTATCCATTCACAAAATAGGAATAAATTAAAAAATATTTTTTTTTTATGAATTGAGATAATTACTGTTCGTTTTTATGCAAAAATAAGAAAGAGAAGGTTTATATTCAATGCGTTAACGTATAAAAGAAAAAAAAATGCAAATACAGAGAGTAAAAAAAATCCGTATTGCTTAATTGCGCGGACGTCGGCGAAGTTGGGTGGAAGGGGTTAATACTTAAAAGAGCGACTATAGCGTATGTTGATGCAACATGATACGCTTGACTCATGATACGCTTGAGCCTGTGTGCATTTTATTTTGCTGTGTGCGCGGGTTTCACAACGCGTGTGCGCGCGCACACGCGCACACCTTAGAGGGAACATTGCTCACAGGGTAGATGAGACACGGATCAGTCTTTTTAAAACTTCATTTGGAGTTCTTTCACTCATGTGATGATAAGAACGACTGTAGGATGATGCTAGCTGATCCAGACTGTCTATGTATCTGTAAGTATTTTTGTATGTAAAATAACGATGCATACGTTCCTTGATGGTTCCTCGTCTTAAACCTGGTGCACTTGTTGATGAGGTGCTCTGGTATGGTGCTTCAGATGCCTGTGACATCTTTTATTCTGTTATGGTTACCAATCAATGATTTTGGAATGTTCATCTGCTATAACCTAGTTTTAATATACTTCCACCCTGGTGGGGGCGGTCTATCCCACTTTTTCACCAAATCATGGCCGATATCAATAATGTTCGAACCCAACACCTTTGTACCTTCAACAATAACTTCGCCCGTGTTAGACCATTGTATAACTGGATCATCGTTCAATAGATTAAAAAGGTTTAGCCTTTTATTCCTCAATCTCAATGTATTAGGGAGACTATTTTTTAACACTTGTTCGAGATGTTTGGAATTCCCGCCATTGTCTTTGGGATGCTCGTCTCTCGTGTCAACACGTTCAGTATCGCCACTATGTTTGATAATTACGGGTAACTCCACAGGTTTCTTATAATCTTCGTACTCTTGAAGAAATTTCTGAAGAGCCTCTTGGTATAAAATTCTTTTCTCTTCAGAATGCATTTGTTTATTTAATATATTCAGCAATTCTTTTTCTTCTTTTAAGCTTGTTTTTACTGGGATCTAAAGGTGTTTCTTGATTCTATCATTCTTTGTATTTTGTAGTGAAGTGTACACATCGTGAAGTAACACTACAACCCTCTTCATTTTACAAGACTAGATAATAAAGGGGCTAAAACTGAAAATAGGGGAGGTAAGACTGATCTGCCTCTTTGCACAAAAAGACGTTTTTTCTTTGACACAGTTTGTCCTTTACGAGAATGTGCTCGCATTATGTTCTTATAACGACGTAAACTACCTTCTGCGACAAGATCATCGGGCCGTTGCATTTTATAACATTGAAACATATTTCGGATCACTTTAACATATTGCTTCCCAAAGCATTCGGGAAGCAATATGTTAAAGTGATCCCTCCTGGGAAGCAATATGTTAAAGTGATCCCTCCTGGGAAGCAATATGTTAAAGTGATCCCTCCTGGGAAGCAATATGTTAAAGTGATTAACACTGGGAAGCAATATGTTAAAAAGAGAAAGGTTGGTTGGTTAGAAAGAGGTTGGTAATCCAGAAGATAACCTACCGACCGTAAACAAAGCTATAAATGCCCTAACCGGGCATTCTTTATATATTTATCCCATTAACGCCCAGCGTCCTTTTTTGAGGACACATTTTAACACTACAATTTAGGTTAGAACTTAACAGTGAAATTTGTGAAATTTTTAAATATTAATTTTTTATTTTTATCTGATACACAAAATTGTAATAAAAAAATAAAAAGTAATATTTAAAAATTTTACTTTTAAGTTCTAACCTAAATTGTACTGTTAAAATGTGTCCTCAAAAAAGGACGCTGGGCGTTAATGGGTTAATGTAGGTTAACTGAATGCCCGGTTAGGTCAACTGTACGTCCTTGATGATTGGTTAGGTTAAGTCGTGATAGTTTCGTTAGTTTTAACGAAAATATCACAACTTAACCTAACCAATCGTCAAGGGCGTACAGTTGACCTAACCGGGCATTCAGTTGCCCTAACCGGGCATTCAGTTAACCTACATTAAATATATAAAGAAACTGAAAGGATGCAAAAAGGAGCTACTCAACTCGTACTTGTAGCAAATGATGTGGCGTGACCGATTCTTCCGAAATCTATTTTTTACTTTGTGTGACCATATAGCGCAACAATTCTAATAAATTTACTTTCAATCTAATATTTTAACATGTTATGATTTACTTTTTATGCCTTTACTTTATTAAAGCGAACATTTTTTATCGTACTTCTTATCCTAAATATTGGGAAGCAATATGCTAAAGTGATCCCATATTTCGCAGATACATTTTAAAAAGTCAGGGTCAATGTTTTTTACAATTAGTCGTTGGAGAGTACGAGGTAGTCGAGAGAGCAGTTTTATAAACTAGTGATATTTCTTTACACGCTTCGTCATTCCGCTATACACGGTGAACCAAAAGTAGGTGGACAGTAGGTTGAATACGGTTTGTGTTATATTATATTATAACTATGGTGTTCATTATAACTATGGTGTTTGTGTTATATTATATTAAATATTATAACTAAATTTATTTAAATTTTATTTTGTATTTAGTATACAAAAAAATTAAATATGTATTCTCAAAATAAACGTTATCATTTACTGTCCACCTACATTTGGTTCACCCTATATATATACAGGGTGTCCGAGAATTATCTGTACAATTTTTGGCTGTTATTAAAAGTCAACCATGAAGTGTAGAAATTCCAGTGTTGTCCCATTTTACAGAGAATCTCATTAAGTTTTTTCTGATAACACGTTTTGACAAGTTTTTTAGAAATGTACGCGGGTGACAGACATTGATGATTTAAAAGCAAGAATCACAGCTGCTATTGAGCGAATTGATGTGGATATGCTGCAGCGTACATGGCAACATTTGGAGTATCGATTGGATATTTTGCGAATCACTAATGGTGCACATATCGAATGTTTGTAACAACGTTACTTTAATAAAAGAAACTTTTGAAAATAAAGATTCTAAATAATCTTGTTTAAGAATTTTACGTGTGTTATCAAGAATTTTATTAAAAGATAAAATTGTACAGATAATTTTCGGACACACTGGAATTTCTAAAAAATTTGTCAAAACTTGGTATCAGAAAAAACTTAATGAGATTCTCTGTAAAATGGGACAACACTGGAATTTCTACACTTCATGGTTGACTTTTAATAACAGCCAAAAATTGTACAGATAATTCTCGGACACCCTGTACTATTTCAACCTCGTTGGGGAATATGTTCGTTCATAGAAGTACCCTAAAAGTGTTTCGCGGGTGAAGGTCACAAAGCAAATACTCGTATCGCCGACTCGTTGCTTCTTTATAAACTTCTATAAAAGCCTTACGTTGACCCGGAAACATTTGGCCGGGTAATACACCAATTTACGACACATCTCAACCTTGTGCGAATAAGACGAAATACTGGTGTTTAAAGAAACATCCCCTATGAACTTGTTCTTGAAAAACACGTTTATGTTAAGATGGTGGGAGAATACTGTAAAGGTCTCAGCAGTCGTTCTATTCATTTCAAGCCTATCATCAATCACTGTATGTTTATAAAGAGTTTTTATCTTTAATAACTTGAAGCATAAACACAGTTTGGTACTTTTCCGTTATACCCCGCAAATGGCAAGTTTTTACTATATGAATATAATGCTTATTAATATATTTTTAGAAATTTATTATGGACATTTGCTATATTAATGTCAATTAATATAGTTAATATAGCCCTCAATATCAATTGCCCTTGACAATTTGTTAGGTTTAGTCGTGATATTTTCGTTAAAACTAACGAAAATATTATGACAACCTACCCAATTGTCAATATATATATATATATATATACAGTATATATATACAATAAAAAAACGAAAATATCACGACTAAACCTAACCAATCGTCAAGGGCGATTGACATTGGGGCTTATTAAAATTATGGGAGTATAAGGCAAAGTACCCACAGTTTTACCACACTCTGTGGCCCGTAGGGTTGCCAGATCAGATGGTTTCCAAATCCAGAGATTTTACGTACGAAGCTCATCATTATTTGTTTATGTAGCTAAACCGACATATAAACTTCATGTTTTAGAATAATAATTGTCTTGCCAAAAATCTGTAAGAAAAGAGGCAAATTCTACTTTTAATGACATTTTTACAAAGCTCAATTTCCGGAGACTCCGGCCCAAAATCGGAGACCTGGCAACCCTACCTGTGGGTCCACTTATAGTATACATTGATGGACTCGCGAACCTAAATTTTTCTAGAGTCCAACTTTTGCGTGATTTGTTCTTATGGGTAGCTTTTATCAAACATAAAGAATTTTTAAGAATAACTTCTTATATTCACTAACCTTCTCTTATTCTTTCTTTTTCCAGGCTGATGAATGGTAACTCCAACCAACAGCTACTTGTAGAAGATGTAGAACTTGATGAGGATTCAGAAAGAACTCGGACCGTCTCACCGCAACCTTCAGCTTCGTCAGTTGATGATGGGGTACGGGTTCGAAGGAATGATACGGAACCCTCCGGCTCTGTTATTGGAAGAATCACTCGAGGATCTAGTCAACAACCCTTAATCTCTGTGGAGATTAAGCGCCCAACGATGGTGGTGGAGGAGAAGGAAGAGGAGGACGATATATCTGAAAATCGCTCCACAACAGATATGCCCTCAAAACGTTCAAGATTTGGTACCACGCGTAGTTCTGAGGACACAATGCCACCACCAACAACACCGACCCCTCAGGTCGTTACCTAAGCCTCAAACACGAGGGAATTCAAATCGTCCCACATCGCCTCAGCCATCTACATCCTACGTACTGTCCCAAGTTCCAGTTTCGTCGTCGTCTTCTTCTTACCTTTCTACACCCTGCGTATCATCATCATCAACAACAACAACAACAACTCGTCTTTCAGACGTGGGCGTATCAGTCAAGGTGATATGCAATGTGTTCAATACACCCGTTCTTGTCAGGAACAGGTACTCTGTTAGGGTTGACCCCCGAATCGTCTACGCTAATGGTTTCGAGCAAGGGCTTCGTAATGTAGTTCGGCGCGTTGTAACATACGTTCTTCAATGTAATGAGGGGCCGGAGGCCTGGGTGAGGTTGGCGCTTGGCTTCGAACCGGTTGATGAGGACGGGGACATGTTTTGGGCAGTAATACCCTATAAACAGTTGGCGTCAGAGGATAGTGATTATATCCTAAAAAAAAAATTCACGATTGGTGTTGATCACGTGTTCCGTGTTGAGGGGCATGATGCGACACCATACACCTTAAATCTTAACAATTATCGGATTTACAGAAGGCATACACTCATTAATCGTAGTTGCAGTTTTATGGCCGTGTTTCTTGTGCATATGTTCGCCGTTCTTAATATAACAAACAAAAAGATTTGGATGCCTACAGTTATAGAGTGTGCGTGAAAGTTGTTTACAGACTGTAGGCTTAATTTTTGTCGTAATATGGGTCCCGAAGAGTGAGTGAGTGAGTGTAGAGTGGAAATGAGAGTACGTATAGCTGTGTTCGGGTTGGATCGGCAAGGAAGAACGATGTATGTTTTAGAGTCGTGTGAGGGATCGTACAAGACCTCTACTTATACTAGGATTGGTAGGTGCTGCCGATACCGGGAACGCAGACCCGGGCAGCGGGTCTGGAACCGCTACCGGCCATTCGAGATGTTTTAGGCCTCTGCCTGATTCACTTTTCATAAACTTCTGCAACCTTCGTGGCCTTTCCTCAAATTTTCAATCTGTTGAACACCACCTCTCCTCCTCTAAACCTCAACTTCTCTTCCTCATTGAAACTTAGGTGTCTGAGACAACTGAGAGCAACCCCTTTTATGTACCGTCTTACTTTCTCTAAACTCAATTTCACTTCAAAGGTGGATGTTGCGTATATGAACGCAATGACCTAACTTGTTCTCGTATTCTCGAACTCGAATCTTCCGAATTCTATACCCTCTGCCTACGGCTTACATGTCAATCTCAAACTAAATACATCTGCAATGTCTACCTTTCTCCTAATTCTACTGACTATCCAAAATTCTTTGACTACCTCACTTCCAAAGTAAAGTACATTCTATCCCACTCTCCTGTTGTTGAAACCTCCATTTTCGGAGATTTCAATATTCACCACCACCATTGGCTTTCCTCTAATTTCACTAACATCCTTGGTGAATTAGCTTACAACTTTTCTATCCTGAATGACCAAGAACAGATTGTACAGCACCCTACTCGTATCCCCGATTGCCTTGGAGATATCCCAGCATTCTGAATTTATTCATCACCTCTCATCCTTCTTCCTACTCTGTCAAACCTTTTCTCGTTGGGCTCCTCCGATCACAATCTCATATCTGTTTCCTGTCCTATCGCTCCATTTCAGGCTTTGGATCCTCCCAAGAGGAGGCGCCTTTGCACTTTGGCGCTGCTGATTGGGAGGCCCTTAGGCAGTGCTCCTGTGATTTTCCATGGAATGATTACTGCTTCCGTGGCCATACCCTTGCGAGTGTGCTGAGCGCATCACGGAGGTGATTCTGCGGACGTGGAGGCTTACATTCCATACTCTATTCTTACTACTAATGCAAAAAACAAAACTTAGTTTAACTTTATTTGTTCTAATGCTCTCTGAAACAGAGAGGAGTCTTTCAGAAGGTACCGTCGCCATCCAACTCAATTTATATTTCTTTTTTTTATGCAAGAAGGAGGGGCCAATGGAAAATGCCCGCAAAACGCCCCTCCCACAGAAGAAGAAAAGAGCCAAAATCAAGGTCCAGGGGTTTTCGAGATGCTTAGACATTCTGCGTTTGAAAGATGTGACGTCATAGACAGGAGGAAAGATGGACTGAGGAAGATTGTTCCAGAGTTGACCGGTTGAGTAGATGAAAGACTGAAAATACCGATTAACCCTTGCATTAGATAGTTGGACAGAATAGGAATGAGAAAGTGTAGAAAGTCTGGTACTGCGTGCTCTCCTTAAAGGAGGAGGCATGCAGTTAGAGGGTTCAGAAGAGCGATGTCGGTTATAATAGCGATAGTAAAGAGAGAGTGAGGCAACATTGCAGCGAAGAAAGAGAGATTGAAGACAATCAGTAAGAGGCGGGAATTGATGAGCGAAAAGCCTTTGATTCCACATGGTCAAGTACGGTTGTGTGGGTTGAGCCATCCCATACATGAGAAGCATACTTCATACAGGAGCGGACAAGATCCCTGTACAGAGACAGCAACTGAGTGCGGGTGAAGAAACTGCGAAGCCGGTACAGCACACCTAACCTCTTGGAAGTTGTTTTAGAAAGAGAGTATATGTGATCTTTCCAGGAAAGATCACGAGAAAAGAAAACTCCAAGAATGTTAAGAAAAGAGGAAGGATTGATTTGTGTGTTGTTGAAGGTAAGGGGATAGTCGTGTGGAAGATTGTGACGAGTAGACAGATGGAGGAACTGAGCTTTTGAGGCATTGAAAGCCAAAAGGTTTTCTCTGTCCCAATCAGATATAGCAGAAAGATCAGAGGTCAGGTGCCCCATAGCCGCCTCACGCGAATCATGAAGCGACTGCTGTGAGAGACGCTTTGGGAAGCGAGTGGAGAAGTGAAGAATGGAATCATCGGCATAGGAGTTAATAGGAGAGGAAATGCGAATTAAAAGATCACTAATAAATAAAAGGAAGAGAGTAGGTGACAGGACAGAACTCTGTGGAACACCAATGTTAATAGTTTCAGGAGAAGAACAGTGGCCAGCTACAACCGCAGCTATAGATCGGCCAGAAAGGAAATTAGAGAAGAAGGCACAGATAGAAGGATAGAAACCGAAGGAGGGCAGTTTGGAAATTAAAGATTTGTGCCAGACTTTACGAAAAGCTTTTGATATGTCTAGCGCAATAGCAAAAGTTTCACTGAAATTCTGAAAGGAGGATGACCAAGAGTCAGAGGCATATGCAAGAAGATCGCCAGTAGAGCGTCCCTTGCGGAATCCATACTGACGATCTGAAAGATTGTGAGAAGAGAGGTGTTTAAGAATCTTCCTATTAAGGATAGATTCAAAAAACTTGGAAAGGCAAGAAATCAAAGCATTTGAACGAAGTTGGAGGGTTGAGAGCGGTCACCCTTCTTTGGGACAGGCTGAATGAAAGCAAACTTCCAGCAGGAAGTTCGCTTTCATTCAGCTTGTCCCAAAGAAGGGTGACGGCTGTCAACCCTCCAACTATCGTCCAATTGTTTTGATTTCTTGCCTGTAAAGTTTTTGAATCTATCCTTAATTGGAAGATTCTTAAATACCTCTCTTCTCACAATCTTCTTTCAGGTCGTCAGTATGGGTTCCGCAAGGGACGCTCTATTGGCGATCTTGTTGCATATCTCTCCGACTCTTGGTCATCCTCCTTTCGGAATTTCGGTGAAACTTTTGCTATTGTGCTAGACATATCAAAAGTTTTTGATAGAGTCTGGCACAAATCTTTAATTTCCAGACTGCCCTCCTTCGGTTTCTATCCTTCTATCTGTGCCTTCATCTCTAATTTCCTTTCTGGCCGATCTATAGTTGCGGTTGTAGATGGCCATTGTTCTTCTTCTAAAGCTATTAACAGTGGTGTTCTTCAGGGTTCTTTCCTCTCACCCACTCTTTTTCGTTTTATCAATAATCTATGAAGTCGCACTTCCTGTCCTATCCACTCTTGTGCTGATGATTCCACTTTTCACTTCCCCACCCACTTCACAAAGCATCCTTCTGAACAGTCACTTCATGTTTATCGTAGGACGGCTGTGGTACACCTGACCCAGTGGCGTAAATCCCACGGGGGACGGAGGGTGGGTGGGGGAAGTGTCTGCCCCCAACTTTTAGAGTTAATCCCATCATATATAAAAACAACAACGTCGCTTCAGTGTTCGCAGCACCAATATTAAATTTCTTCCTACGGGGCTGTACCAATGTATACCAGAATATGTGCTTGCTTAAGGGGTTGACCAATAGGATTGTGTTCGTTTTCCCGCAACGTTTTTACTCCAGTTATACCCTTGACCTGATCTCTGATCTTTCCGTCATCTATAATTGGGACAGAGAAAACCTTGTTGCTTTCAATGCCTCAGAAACTCAGTTCCTCCATCTGTCTCCTCGTCACAATCTTCCACACGACTATCCCTTTACCTTCAACAATAGACAACTCAATCCTTCCTCTTCTCTTAACATTCTTGGTGTTTCCTTTTCTCATGATCTTTCCTGGAAAGATCACATATACTCTCTTAGGTTAAATGTTCGGTGTGCTGTACCAGTTCCGCAGTTTCTTCATCTCCACTCAGTTGCTGTCTCTCTACAGGGGTCTTGTTCGCCCCTGTATGGAGTACGTTTCTCATATGTGTGGTGGCTGAACCCACACAGCCGTACTTGACCATGTGGAATCAAAGGCTTTTCGTCTTATCGATTCCCCGCTTCTTACTGACTGTCTTCAATCACTCTCCTTTACGATCGCTATTATAATGGACACTACTCTTCTGTACTCTCTAACTGCACGCAGCCTCCTTTAAGGAGAGCATGCAGCACCAGACTTTCGAAACATTCTCATTCTTTTTCTGTTCAAATCTCTAATGCAAGTGTTAGTCGGTATTTTCAATCTTTCATTTACTCAGCTCTGGAACAATCTTCCTGAATCATCTTTACCCTTGTTGGGGCTCTCTTTCCTGCATAAAAAATGTACTTTCCTATTACACATATTAGAGATCTTTACGTTAACTAAGATAAAAGCCGTAAGTATGGAAGACATCACGATTTGTGTAAGGGGTGCCTTGAGTTTACGGATGATCTGCTAAAACATTGTAAGGATTGTCATATGGTACGTGCTCAGTGTAAAAGCTCTAGAAGCGTAAGCTGTGTAGTAGAAGCTGAGAAGAGAGAATGTAATGTTAATGCGTGTAAACCTATGTTTTTCAATAATAGTCGTTTCGATTTCCATAAGACGAATGGTACGTGCAGAAAGATGAGGATTTGCGAATGCGGTATGTTTCATGCGATGGGTAAGAGCAGAACCTTCAAGCATAAATGTGATGAAATTCATTGCTTTACGTGTCTTGAGAAATATAAAGCGGATGGAGTGAAGAATGTTTGTAAAATGAAAGACGCCAAACCCAAAAGTAAACCTTGTATAACTGTATACTACGAAATAGAGACCTATACAAATCCAGAGACGAAAGATGTTATCCCGCATTTACTCGTAAGTCAAATCACCTGTGACGAATGTATGAATGTTCAGTGTCATGAATGTACCAAATGCGGTAAACGTACAAATTTTTTTAATACGACTGCAAGAGATTCGTCCGTGACACTATTATATAGTCAAGTTAGTCGATCAATTCCAAAAAATGACTGCGTATATTCTTGCGCATAATGCCGCAAAGTTTGATACACAGTTTCTTTATAAGGAACTGCTTGAACATGAGTCATCAGAAATATTCAGAGGCCATCCTTTGAAGGGAGGCAATGAACTTATTCAGATGCAGATAAGGGATAATGTACAGTTCAAAGACATTACTAATCACGCCTTGTAAGTTAGCCAAGTTGTCCAAGGTAATAGGGGTGGATGCTGAGGTGTCAAAAGGCTATTTTCCTTATACTTTCCTAAAGCGTGACACTTTAAATTACGTTGGACTACCTCCCCCTAAGCATTACTTTAACTATGGCAATATGAGTGCTAGTGAACGAGAAGACTTGAACCTTACTACAGTAGCTTCAAACGAGAATAACCCATACAATATAGCGGATGAATGTGAACGTTATTGCGTGAATGATGTGTATGTACTTAGAGTGTGTTTCTAGAATTTTAGAAGCAAGTACATTATTCGATTCAACTGCAATCCATTACAGGCTGCAACCACGATCGTATCACTATGCTTTACAGTGTTTAAAAACAATTTCATACCAAAAGACACTCGCTATCATACCCAGAAACAATCCACAGTTACGGCTATAAGGCCTTTTATTGGCTCCCTCACATACAGCAGCAGACAGATGTGCTTATAAAACACGGGAAAAGTGGCTATTAAGATCAATGGTCATGCTTTTTGGGCTGATGGTTTGAAGGAGGAACCCCGCACTAGAGACAGAGAGAAGACGGTGTACTCATTCAACGGGTGCCGTTGGAATGGTTGTTCCCGTCTCCTGAATGTGGTATCACAGGCGACTTGCACGGTAGATCCCCTGCTGATAGTCTAGCATGGACTCGTACTCGCGATCAGTTTATAAGTCCCAGTTCACTCAAGGTATTATGGAGCACGAATATGACAAGTGGATGGAGATCAGTGAACAGTACCGTAACGAAATAAAAGCTATCAAGAGATGAATGGTTGTAGATCATTTCAAGTGCGGCGACAGTTTGTTTGAAGGTCATACAACCCCTTCAAACTATATTTTCCACCTACGGAGGGGGTGAAGATTCACTACTATGATTTCTGTTCTTTATACCCCCACGTCATGAAAAACAATTCGTATCCCGTAGGTGCCCCTGAAAAACTTGAGCTCTGCCATCTATCGATGAGTTCTCTACCAATTTAAACGAGAACTATTTTGGCTTTTCTTTCATCGCTGTGTTCCCCTTTCACGATTTATGGATACCTATTTTACCGTTGTTATAGATCACAAACGATAGTTAAAACCTTTATGTTGGTTGAGAAGTGGGTTAAGGAGAATTATAAAATACTAACAAATACGAATGCAACAAGTGACGATTAGTGATACACCTTCATACTCTATTATTTGCACGTTAACTGTGAACTGTGGTACAGCTCAGCCCTGCTTCGATATAGGTCTGGTGTGAAAAAGCAGTGTTAATAATGTACTTGTACCTACGCGTCATCGATTCACCCTCGACAGATTGAAATAGTAACATTCCGCAAGCTGAAACCTTTATTAGACTTTCGAGTTGGTGATATGCGTTACTTTGATACTATCCTCGAACATGCTTACGCTGTTCTGCTCGACGACTTCACGAAGTGCGGAGAAGAGCAGGGCGAGAATGCGTTGGAACTTAGAAACTAGGAGAATATTTAGAAGACACTTCCCCGAGAAGTACCATTCGCTTTGGGACGCTGTATTAGAACGCTACAAACCCTCCTTCGCTTTCACCTTTTCATCCGCGAGAATTTTCTTTATGCAAAGTACAACAACCGTCACGAATTAGAAGACTTCCATACCTATCCACCCATCGGTAGGAGTGTTAATGAACATATTTCAGTTGAAAAACGAGTGAAAATAAAATAAACGAGCGTTTAGAACGTATTGTTTACATAATACTTAACTTAAAATTACTGTAATAAACGAACGTGTACTCGAGCAGGCTTTTGAATCTATTCTTTCGTTGATTAAGACCATGAAATTGTCACAAGCAGTTGTAAAGTAGCAACAAAAATAACCATAAACGATTTTAAGGAGTTATGTATCGAGTATAAAAAACCTTATACATTAAGAGGTAAATTATTTCTAAAAAGAATTGGGTGCTTTGTGCAAAATAACGAGGTGTATCTACAGTATTTCCATTATTATTTGCAAATTCAGCATACTCGCAAAGAAATAGTCTTGAAATATTGAAAAATATTGCATTATTATTTCTAATTTTACGATGAATGTATTACTAGGCTGACCATACGTACCGTTTTGAACGGGACAGTACCGTTTGTTTTATATTTCCTGGCCGTCCCGTCGTTTTAATAAAAATGTCAATTTTGTCCCGGTTTATGTACTTACTTTTTCATGAATACAGAATATTACATAACCCCGTCCCTTTTTTGCCATCCCAATGTCCCGTTTTTGTCTCAAGGAAATATGGTCAACCTAATGTATTACATAAAAATATGAAAAATTTAATTAATGATTATTTGCAAGTATACTAATAAAAATTATTGTATTGATATATTACTGAATATTGAATGTACTTATTCTTATTTCTAATTTTATTATGAATGTATAATATAAAACTACGAAAAATTTAATTAAATTTGTGATTGAAAGTTCACTAAAATTAATGTTAATGAACAAAGTATACAAATGTGTTTTATTTAAGCTTTATTCAATAATGTCTATGTAACACATTAAAATAATAAAATGATTGTGCGTAGGACCGTACTGTTTAGGAGTTATAGAGGTTGATGAACGGTACGAGTTATCTCCTACAACAAATGCCTCAAATGAAAAGCTGAAAAAAATTTTGATTTTCTTTTACACTGGATGAGGCGGGGTGCTGGAAATGGGTTCGACACAGGGTTTGAAAAATTAATATCTATTAAAAAAATTCATAGGATGGCCCTTACGTACATATATAAATGGGGGTCATGTGCTATCTCTCATATGTTTTATTTCAACTAGCTGATGTATCCGTCCATGGCGGGCATGTTCTACCAGTAGACTATTGATGAAAAGCTCCATGACGACGTCAAGGTTGTCCACAGACAACCTTTGTTAACTTTGGTTTTGCTTCTACCCGAATTGTTCATTCTGACGAAGATCAAGCTTATCACTCCACCTTAGACCTACAGTTTAACGTGAAATCCGAACCACGCCCCACCAGCAGCCCAGCGTCTTAACCAGGGTACCCATTTATCTACCAACCAATTTATTGTGTGGAAGGAGGAACAGATGGATTTTGCTGCGCGCCGCCTGCCGACACGGGTCGCGATCCCGGGCCAATAGATTCGTAGTCAGCGACGTTAACCACTACACCACCGAGGGCTTTTTTTTTAAGGAAAAAACGCTCATCATTTGGGTAGACAAAATCAGAGCAAACAACCATATGGAAAAAAATAAGAAGCACGAGAATCAACAAAAGAATAAAAAGATACGCTTGCATCTACTTATTTATTTACTTTAAACAAATTTATTATTTTGTTTCATTTGATACTTGATAACGTTTTATTAAATCTACAGAGCAAAATAGAAGCTTGGTCTGGGCAATCATGCTATTGAAGAACCTCTTCATACGCTACATGGCTCAAGAGGTACGATGTAATTCCCTGAAATTCTTGCAAGAGGTCGCTGGACAATGTTGGTAACAGAAATAATACAAATATCTCTGTTAAGGTACCAAGCAGTGAGCTCAACAAAAATGTCCTCAGCCCATTGGTGTGGGTTCTGCATGGAAAGCAAATACTCATTCCAATTTGGAGGTTGATCCGGTGGATAATCAACAGGATCATATTGAGCTTCGACTAAAGACAGAGGAGAGTCAGAAGTTGCCTGACGTGATGCTTGAATTGCATATTCAACTATAGCTGTACGTAGAGTTGTATGGCTCACAGCGGAGTTTATTATTTGAAGAGCAAAACCATCTCTAATTTCGGGGCGGTTCCGAATTTGATCTAAAACTGCTCCGAAAAAACATGCACCATCACCTTCTGTAACCGTTCGATAGTGCAAAGGATGCTGAAGTCATATGGAGATGTGTACTAAATGATCGGCATAACGTTTCATGGATGACTCCAATTCCATACTGAAAAAATGGATGGTGAAAAGAAGAATAATTTAAGAGACGAAGGTGCTTATTTAGGTATACTGTATGGGTCCAATTTAACAGCGTCCTTCGCAATTAAATAGCTTATTTCTGAATATTTCTGTAGAATTTAATAACTTCGCCAGTTGATTTTTTCAATTTGTTTTGATTCTTTATTTTTCGTTTTGATTTTATAAATATTTTAGTATTTTAACTATTAATATTTGGTTTTGTGAAGTTTCATACCTCTTAGTCTTGTTTGGAAAGGGATTTAGTCATTATTTGTTTTTTAGTTGTTATAACTAAATTTTTGGGTTACACACGCACGCACGCACGCCTTTAGTTTTAATTGCATAGAAAGGAATACAAAGGACACCAAACAGCAACAGACGGGAGAGTCCCTACGAGACTGTCCAAGAAAGAAGGTTAAAAGATGTAAGAAAATTTAGAGACAAGTGAAAGTTTCAAAGTAAAACAAAAAAAAGAAATTTAAAGGAAAGAAATAAATTTAAAGATAAAGTAAAGCTTTTAAAGTAAAGAGGAGGGAATCGGAACGAAAATTCTGCAACAAATGCTTCTAACTGGGAATTTAAAGCAAGATAAGCATCTAGTCTCTTTTTAAAGGATTCGACCGGATTACTTTGAACTGAGCTGGCTGGTAATCCATTCCACAAATTACCTATAACAGTGAAGAAATTAGAATTACCATATTTTACGCCTCATAAGACGCTACTTTTTCCCTGCAAAACGTCTCCAAAAATCACCCTGCGTCTTAGCGTCGTAAGGTCAAGATCTTAGAGATAAGTTTACTAGCCCTCACGAACACCAGACATGTAAATTACCATTAAATTAAATTATCATTAGGTTATAAGTGTATTCATGGTAACCATTAGGAAGCTTAATAGGCCTACCTGCTACCATTAATCCAAGCTGACTGGAGATAACCTGAGCCTAAACTGGTAAAGTCCGCCATTTGTTTTGTTTACGATCACTTCACGCCATCTACATGCAGGCAAACCGATTATTATCGTTCCCGATTCGAAGCAGACGTCGTCTGCATCTGCCTGTCAGTATAGTCATTCATCAAATGGCCACCCTCACAATGGCAACGAAGCAAAGGAGACAGGCTTACACCATTAGTTATAAGCTACAAGTATACAGTATGCTAAAGAACACGGCAACCAGGCAGCTGAGAGGCATTATGTACCACCACCCACCGAAAAAATTATTAGAGAATGGAGGAAGCAGGAGGATGCATTAAAGAAAATGGGAATGAAAACAACACGGACTTCGTCATAAACCAGCAAAGTGGCCACAACTTGAGGAAGACCTAAAAATATGGATGACTGACCAACGGAATATGGGATATTCAGTATCAACAAAAATGATTATATGTGAGGCAAAGAGATTGGCAGCAGCAACATATATAAAAGAGTTTTCTGGATCAGCATCTTGGTGTTATCGTTTTATGAAGAGGAACAGTCTGAGTATGCGAGTGAAGACCAACATTACACAGAGGATGCCTGCAGAATATGAAGAAAAAATACTAGCGTTTTACAAATATGTGATCGATGCCAGGAATGAAGTAGAATATGAACTAGGGCAAATAGGAAATATGGATGAAGTGCCCTTAACTTTTGATGTGTCCTCAAACAGAAGTGTTCATTTTAAAGGACCCAAGACTGTTACAGTTAAAACAACTGGCCATGAAAAAACCCACTTTACTGTTGTTTTGGCCTGGTGTGTAGACGGCACAAAACTTCCGCCATTACTCGTGTTTAAGAGGAAAACCATCCCCAAGGAAATGATTCCAACCGGTGGTGTTCTTGTTCATGTCCATCACAAAGGATGGATGGACGAAGCGGGCGTGAAGCTTTGGTTGGAGAAAGTATGGTCACGGCGTCCTGGTGGTCTACTGAGGAAACCATCTTTACTAGTGTGGGATCAGTTCAGGGCCTACACGACAGAAGCCGTAAAGAATAAACTTCAGCAATTAAAAAACAAGATAGTGGTCATCCCTGGCGGCTTAACATCGCAACTACAACCTCTGGATGTTTCACTTAACAAACCATTCAAGTCTTTCATGCGTGAGGAGTGGGGCAAGTGGATGGCTGCTGGAAACCACGACCTAACACCAACAAGATGACTTAAGCGACCCACTTTTGCACAGGTGTGTGAGTGGGTGAAGACATCATGGGCAGCAGTGAGAGAAGAAATAGCAGTAAAGTCATTCAAGAAATGTGGAATTAGCAATTCATTGGATGGAACAGAGGACGAGCTTCTTTATGAAGATAGTGACACAGCGGACGACCCAGAATCAGCTAGTGGCAGTGATGTTGGTGACGATGCCAGCAGTGATGACAGCAGCAGCACGGAAATCTCAGGATTTGAGGATAATTAAATATGTCACTTCAGGGCTCATATGTCATTGTTTTGTTTAATGTTCTTTTAATAAAGTTACGGGAATATATTTTTTGTCAGGCTGATAAATCTTCGAAATATTTTTTTTTCCTAAATATTCTTTGCTAAATATAGAGTGCGTCTTACCACTTGTAGCGTCTTATGAGGCGTAAACTACGGTATGTGTATAAACTATTGTACTGTATCTATTTCTATAACAAAAAATAGGCCAAACTAGAGAAAAATACCACCCGGTATACTGATAACTAGCTACTAGCGTCGATAATTTTGTTTTTACCCCGTCGTAAATTGTAACATATAAATTTCTAAATAATATGATTTGAAATGAATATAAAATATCGGATGCAAACAATTTTGCTAATATTGGTATTATAACTGGGATGTAAATTGTTATATTGTTTGCAAATAATTTTTTCGGTTTTTTTCATTTACTTTAATAACACTGGTCTACAGCCAAAATGCTTCGGAAATAAAAGTAGTCAATCTTTACTAATTTTGGGTCACTGAATATGAAAATGATGCCTAAAATTGCCAATTGGCTCTATTTATAAAGATATCAGGCAACCCTGCACCCTACTAACTGAATTGCATCTGTCGCGTAATATGTAGACGCCTGTGACACATGGACGCATTGACTCTGCTGCGCATGCGCGTAGTTATATTTTTTATTTTAATAAATTAATGTAAATATATACATATATATACAATAAAATGTAATTTTAAATTTATCTATTGCATTATGTATTTGTAAATTATTTATTAAGAAATAGATTGGATCATTTTAACATATTGCTTCCCATAATATTTTTTATATTAATATAAATGGAATACTAACCTAACTTAACCTTACCTAATTTAAAATTATTAAAGTGCAATGTAATTACATTAATTTATTAAAATAAAAAAAATATAACTACGCGCATGCGCAGTAGAGTCAAGGCGTCGATGTGTCACAGGCGTCTACATATTACGCCACAGCATCAGTTCATTCGCGGAAGTCATACAGTGCACCCTTGTCAAACTCTTTTTAGTGTTTGCTTTTGAAACTGAATTTTTTTCAGCCTAATTTGAACAAAGATGCCTCGTAATTGCGTGAACGGTGTAGATAACTTCTGTTATGTTTGTGGAGAATTGACTTTTGCATCACAAAAGCGTGCTATAACCGCCGTGATTAGGAAAGCCTATCACCTTTATTTTGGCTGTAAGATTGGAGATCAGGACAAGAGCTGGGCCCCATACATATGCTGCAATACTTGTGCAACAAACCTTCGCCAGTGGTTGAATCGGAAAAGGAAATCTATGCCTTTTGCAGTGCCAATGGTGTGGAGGGAACCAACAGATCATGTCAGCAATTGTTGCTTTTGCATGGTGCCTCCAGTCAAGAAAGGTATTTGCAAGAAGAAAAAGTGGATTTTACAATATCTGAATATACCCTCTGCTATACGCCCGGTACCTCACGGCGAAGGACTACCCGTTCCTGAGCCCCCACACTCATTCTCCCTGGAGTCAGAGGACGAGGAGAATGAAGGAACCTGCGAAACTTGTGAGCCTTCAACTTCACAAGACCCTGAATTTGTTTATAACTTAACATCTTCTAAACCGCACATAACCCAGAATGAATTAAACGACCTTATCAGAGATTTAGAACTGCCAAAGAGTAAGGCAGAGCTGTTGGGCTCCAGATTGAAGCAGTGGAATCTCCTCGCTGAAAATGTTAGTGTGTGTAAGTGTCGTGATCGTCAAAAAGATTTTGTCCCATCCTTCATCATGGAAGGTGACCTTGTAGCTTGCAACGACATCGATGGTCTGATGGCAGCTCTCAACATTATTCACAATCCTGATGAGTGGAGACTGTTCATTGATTCATCGAAGTTGAGTCTAAAAGCTGTTTTGTTGCATGTTGGCAACGTATTGCCATCAATTCCAGTTGGTCATGCAGTCCACATGAAGGAAACATATGACAAGATGATGCTGCAACTCTAGAACTGCATAAACTATGACAAACATCAGTGGCAGGTTTGTGGTGCTGACAAGTTGTAGACAGATGTTCGACTACAGACGGGATACACAAAGTATAGTATATTATCTATATGAATATGATAGTTGGGCTATGAATTGAACTCACTTGTAACTACATACTGTTTTGCCGGCATTTTCTCTAACTCTGGCGAGGCTCTAACTCTGTGAGACAGCCATGAGATGAATGATATATATATATATTTTATTTATATATGTTATATGTGAGAAATGTAATTAGATACGTTGCGGGGGTAGACAATGAAGAGCATGAGCTAAAAATAGACCAACAGAGAATATGAGCTTGAAATAGAATGGAGACTGACGTCATTTCTAATTATATGGTTGTTTGTTAAAAAACAGTTCACGGTAATACTAGCGTGAATTTTTTAACAAAATGTATGGAATTAAATTTGTTTTTTTATTGTTTAATACCATACAATTTAACATAGAAAGTAATCTTATTAACATAGGTGAATGCAAATTCATTTTGAAATGCAGTTTCAGGAGTAAATTTACCAACATATAATCTACCTAAAACCTTAGACAAATCATTAGTAGAAATCTTAATAACAGAACGAGGGAATTGAGCGGTAACAGAATTACCTAACTCACATCCAGTATTAATCCTACGATACATTCTGAAACCTTTAAAAGGATCAAACCAATGAGTTCTAGGATGAGCCATAACTTGCTCAACACTATGAGTACTATCAGTATTAGGCTCCCAAAGAGCAACATGGGAACAATTAAATATGGGGCAGGGGAAATACCTACATTAGGAGCTCTATCAGCAGGTTCTTTCCTGTACGAGTAAAAGAATCCTCGAAATTAATAACATAACCAGAGGTATTCATCATAGGAACTGACTGAATAGATACTCCCGTAAACGTATAATAATTAAAATTTAAAATAGTATTCTTAGAAGCATCAGGCAATAAAGATAAACTAAATTATAAAAGCCATCCGTATTAACTCCCAAAGTATTTTTATCAACATATACAAATTTCATTGATGCACTGAAAAGCCTCCTCTTAAAGCGTCTTCGAAATCTGAGTCGACGAAAAGAACGACCTCCTCTACGAGAAAAACGATGACGTAATTGACCTAGACGATACATCTTGAAAATTATATTGAGCAAAGATAAGAACGACAACTCTCTGGAATGGCAAAAACAAATGAAGTGTTAAAATGAAAAAGCTCTATTTATAGATTCTGATTACGTCATGTTATGTAGAGAATCCTGATTTCGCTTAGCTGTTCATTGATTCATCGAAGTTGAGTCTAAAAGCTGTTTTGTTGCATGTTGGCAACGTATTGCCATCAATTCCAGTTGGTCATGCAGTCCACATGAAGGAAACATATGACAAGATGATGCTGCAACTTTAGAACTGCATAAACTATGACAAACATCAGTGGCAGGTTTGTGGTGACTTGAAAGTTGTTGCTATCGTGCTTGGACTGCAGCCGGGCTACACTAAATATTGCTGTGTTCTATGTGAATAGGATAGTCGGGCTAGGACTTCTCATTACATCAAGAAGGATTGGCCACTCCGACACTCATTGGAAACTGGAACAAAAAATGTTCAGTATCCTCCACTTGTAGAATCGAGCAAGATTTTGTTACCACCCTTACACATCAAACTGGGCGTCTTGAAAAATTTGTTAAGGCTATGGATAAAACGGGGGCAGCTTTTAAGTACCTCGGTGGTAAATTCCCAAAGCTCAGTGAAGCAAAAATCAAGGAGGGTGTATTTGTTGGTCCACAGATCCGCGAGCTTTTTAGAGATGAGGAGTTCGACCGTATCCTAGGTGGTGAAGAGAAAACAGCGTGGAATGCTTTCCGGTAGTAGCAACCAATTTTCTCGGAAATACCAAAGTTGACAATTACAGGGGGCTGGTGGAAAACCTGCTGTTGTCCTATCAAAAAATGGGCTGCAATATGTTTTTAAAGATACATTTCCTCCATTCGCACCTGGAATTTTTTCTGCCAACTGCGGAGCAGTCAGCGATGAACATGGTGAACGTTTCCACCAGGATATCTCAGCGATGGAGAAACGCTACCAGGGGAAATGGAGTCCATCACTGTTAGCAGACTACTACTGCTGGACAATAACAAGAGATGCTCCAGAAGTTGAATACAAGAGACAAGCAAAGAAGCGACGGGTTGTATAAGTGACTGCATTATACAGGTATGTTACTAATATATGGTATACATATACGCAAAATGTGTAACTTAAATATTACAACTTAACCTGACGAATCATCAAGGGCGTACAGTTGACCTAACCGGGCATTCAATTAACCTAACCGGTTAATATTGATTATTTCACCTAAATATAATGCCCGGTTAGGTCAACTGAACGCCCTTGATGATTGGTTAGGTTAAGTTGTGATATTTTCGTTAGGTTAAACAAAAATGACGAGAGCAAAAATACATAATAAACAGTTTGGTAGTCCCGATAATACTATGTACCGAATTTTCTTATGAACTTTAATAATTAGTCAAATTAAAAATTAGCATAGTTAAATGTTATTATAATTACAATAGTTTAAGTAAATGAAAGACTTAATTATGAAAAATATGTTGATAATTGCAAAAAACTTCACTTTTCTACGTGAAGGTCAAAATATGATAATAAAAACCCACTCTAATAGACAGAGTTTATTTCCACAACAGTTTCGATGCCCACTGGCATCCTCTTCTTTTTCTATATCCACCTAAGAGGATGCCAGTGGGCATCGAAACTGTTGTGGAAATAAACTCTGTCTATTAGAGTGGGTTTTTATTATCGTAATGTTGATAATTCCAATCACTAAAAGATTAGTAGATTTTAAAGTTATTTACTAAAATTAATAGTTAACTCTTTTAACTGATTCTAAATTAAATTCAGTCGAAATAAGATAAAATTAAATTAATCATATTTGAGAACTGAATATTAAGTGATACTTTAACAAATTAGGATCACCTGAAGATCAGGGCCCCCAGCCTTTTTTAGTTAGCTTTATAAGGCTAACTAACGAAAATATCACTACCTAACCTAACCAATCGTCAAGGGCGTACAGCTGACCTAACGATTGGTTAGGTTAGGTCGTGATATTTTCGTTAGTTAGCCTTATAAGGCTAACTAAAGAAGGCTGGGGGCCCTGATCTTCAGATGATCCGCAAATTAAATTATCAATGAGTATTGAATACATATAGAATTAATATGAACAAATATGAAAGTAATTCTTGAAATAAATTTATTTTTAGATTAATTTTAAGATGTTATCACCTGAATTTCGAAAAAATAACTATATGGACGTAATTGCATGACAATTTAACTTTCAGGAGTACTGTTTTTGGTGCAAATACGTTATAAGCAAGTTATTGCAGGTGATGACATTTCCTTAAGATTTGTCGTTTCACAAAGTGAAAGTAAATTATTGACATTTTACTTACGACTGTACATCCGACAATAACCCTATTTATAGTTAGTAAATAGTAAGTTAAATAGTAAATAATATAATTAATAGGATTAATTGCAATTATTTCTTTTCGTTAATTACACTGGCCAACAAAATGAAACTTTTTTTTCTCATCACAAACATTATCACACTTTTCTTAATGCATCTTTCGTGCTGATTCCGAATCTGGTTTTATGTTTTTTCTAGCACGTATAGTTATATAGATACACTGGTTTTGATATTTTTAAGTTTTTGATATTGCTATAGAAAATTTATGGATGTATAGATCACACTTAGGAATGCTAAACAACAAATACATCATATACCTTATTCAATGTACTTATAAATAAAGAATATATACATTATTTTATTAAAAGCGCTGTGAGTGTGATTTCCTTTTGTAAATTTGGCCTGGATTGTCACGATACAGCATCCAACAATGGTCCGCCATCATGCTTTCATTCCAATATCCTTGGTAGCGCTTCTCCATCATCTGAATATCTTGATGGAAGCGCTCTCCTTGCTCGTCACTCACTGCACCAAGGTTTTCAGGAAAGAAATCTAAGTGGGAATGCAGGAAGTGAATTTTTAGCGACATTCGACACTCCATTTCTTTGAAGGCATCAAGGAGGTTCTTGACTCCGTCCTTATACGCAGGTGACTTGTTGCTTCCAAGAAAGTTTTCACATATCCATTTGAACGCCAGCCAAGCCTTCAATTCCAGCGGACTTAGGACTTTTTCAAATTCAGTGTCATTCAAAACCTCCCTTATTTGTGGCCCAACAAAAATTCCTTCCTTCAATTTTGCTGCAGTAACCTTCGGAAATTTCCTTGAAAGGTATTGGAACCCTTCAGAATTGACTTTACCCATTGCTTTAACAAAATTCTTCATTAAACCAAGTTTAATGTGAAGAGGTGGCAGATAGATCTTTTGGGGATCCACTAAAGGGACAGACTGGACATTGCTTATCCCTGGGGCATATGTATACCTAAGTGGCCAGTCACTTTTGGTGTAATGTTCTATAGTGGCGCGACTGTCCCACAGGCAAAGGAAATAACAAAATTTTGTGAATCCTGACTGCATACCCATAAGCATTCCTATAACTTTTAGATCTCCACAAACATTCCATTGATGACTGTCGTATTTGATTGTCTTAAGTAGTATATCCATATTGTCATATGTCTCTTTTAGATGGACGGAATGGGCAATGGGGATGGATGGCATTATATTACCATTATGCAAAAGAACTGCTTTCAGGCTTCTCTGCGACGAATCAATAAAGAGGCGCCACTCAGATGCCACATACGTCTGAGATATGGCTGTAAATAGTCCATTGATGTCATAGCAATAACAGAGAGGACCGTCTACTGAAAAGAATGCTGTTAATTAAAAATTCCGCTTTCGGTAGTAACTAATACGAACATTGTTCTCAAGTAAATTGTTCTCCTTTAGTCTTGAGGCGAGAAGCTCTGATTTCTCTTTAGACAGCGATAAGTCTCTAACAAGATCATTCAACTGTCCTTGGGTTAACTTTTTAGGCTCTAAATGTCTACCTTCAAAAGTGTACTCTGGTTCTGTAGATGGTCCGGAAACGCCAGTTGCACCTTCATCACTTTCCATGTCATCTATGATAGAATCTAGCCTCTCACTTGGGGGAATTGGAATGGGCAATGTTTCATCATGTTTTACTGGTCTACGTGCTGAATCCAAGTTTGGATATACAATCTGGTGTTTGTTCTTGGCAGAAAACCCCATTAAGTTCACACTACAAAAATAACAGCCTTCATGATGATATCTCGGCTCCCTCCATATCATGGGTATGGCAAATGGCATTGAAGCTTTCTTTTTGTTAAGCCAATCACGTAATCCATTTGAACAGCCAGAACAGATTTGATGTGGCGCCCATGGTTTATCTTGGTCACCTAGATGGCAACCAAAGTATAGCTTGTATATTTTCTTAATGTCGGTTGTAATACTTCGTCGCTGTGTTTTAGTTGTCAACTGGCCGCATACGAAACAGAACTTGTCGGGGTCATTCTTACATTGTCGAGGCATGTTGACTGACCTGAGCAAACTATAAATTAAAAAAAAATGTACACCAACTTGACACAACAAGTTCTTGGACTGGACTGATCTTTTGACACACAAAGCACGGCGTTGTTGCCTGAATCACAATGCTGCTAGACGTAAAAGCTCACACCTGAAATACATAAGATGTATAATTAAGATAATTGAAATAAATAAGATGAATAAACTAAAAAAACACAATAAAATAAACACAATCAAATGTTGAAATATTAGTATTTTGCCTATTTAAAATGGTTAAATCTGTGTAGTTATATATATGCCTTCATCTTGAAAACTGTACGTGCTAGAAAAAATCTGAATGTAGTTTTGGAATCAGCGTGAAAAATGCTATCCAGCCACCACAAATTTTACTCTGATGAAAAATCTTTGTTGACCAGTGTTATTATTGATCACATGGCGTGTTTAATAGATAAGTGCAATCACATTAATTAGACAAGTGAATAGATAAGATCACAGTCATTCGCAGTGATTAATTTTGTATAGCCAAGCTGAATCCACTGCAATAAGGACCACGACTTGTTTCTGTTTAAATAGAAAAATACAAAAAAACTTTATTTTTGTAAAAATGATGCCGGGGGAAAAGGAACAAGTATCGGATTAATTAATATTACTGCCAATGATGAATGAAAAGTTTTTATGGATTTGATAATGCAGCAATATTCAAAATTAAAGAACAAATGATTAATTTTAGTAAGATCAAAACAAATTTAAATATCATAATAATAATACTTCATGAATTAATTATGATTTAACTTGAATTATAAAGCAACAGAAAATACGGGCTTCAACAAATACAGACGGTAAAGGTAAACAAATTCAAACTGACTCATTATTATAACGCAGATCGTTAAAAGATCAAAGCGGGTTGGTTGGTTGGTTATCATCATTATTATTAGTGGGAGGAAAAAATTCTTGACAAGTACCTTAGGGTAGAAGCTTATCTGGACCGGGAGTTTTGTTAGGATTAATTTTACTTGTGGCCGAGAGTACTTCATTTTCACTAATGGTAAAATCGTGAAACTTTCAAAGATCATCACTGAGCATGAAATTGAAGATGAAAATTGTAGAGGACGCTTTACTTGATGATAGACTTCGTGAAACAGCGGGCCGCTCCCGGCAAAGGTCGGAGTGGGGGTGGCGTGACGAGTGGTGCTACTGACGAAGGTACAGAGAGTGAGACGTGATGACCAAAACGAGAAAATGGCAAGTGAGAGTGATAAGAAAGAAATCGCATTTTATAGGCCTTGGTGACGTTCTCTGGTGGTCATTTCGGGAAATACCACAAAATCTGTTTCATCCGTGGGCCTGTTTCATGCCCACGTGTGTAGCTTTTGTTTTGATTCCATGATGTTTGAGAAAGGCAAGGAAAGGAAATTCCGGTCGGATTCCACACACTTATAAAATCTTGAGTACCGCAGTAGAATTTCAAGGTTCTTCGTGGAGGCAATCGTTCACTGTAAGGAAAATCTATGTTCGGTTGGTCCCTTTCATTGGAGTTACGCCGTTTTTTGCCTGAAAAACCATCGCAGAACCATGCAATAGTTTGCCAACACGAGCTGCTCCCATACCATTTGAATGAAGACCATCACGCAAAAAAATCTTATTAGAAAAATTACTCCACATATCGACGAAATCAGCATTTTCTGTGGGCAAAGGGACTTAAAAATATTATTCATGTAGGCAGGGCCGGATCTAGAAGTTGCGAGGCCCTAGGCAGATCTAGAAATTGCGAGGCCCTAGGCCTATATATATGAAAATATGGACTTAATTATCGGTACTATACCAGCAATATTAGAATCCCGCATAGACAGAACTATGCCAGCACTTAAAAATTAAACCAAACCAAAATAATCACGCATGGAAATTGTATAAGAAATATAAATAAACCATACAAATAAGTATAAATTATAATATGAATCAAGATTTGTATCGAAAATATAAGACAATGATTTCTAAGATTTATATAATATTATAGGTAATGACTTTCCATAGTATACAAACGTTTTTCATATGTGATGTATAAGAGATGTTGATATTTCATTTTTTATATTAGTGAGCGATCGACTTATCAGGCTAAATATTAATGCTTTAATATTTGGTTCAGATGCTCCTTGAATATTACAGCAATGCTTTTCTACTTTTCTTCGAGCTAAACTCTTCAATTAATTGAGAATAATCTAATGAATTTGTTATATCGTTTTCTATTGATAACATAGCTAATGATTGCAATCTCGCTTGAGACATGGTGGAACGCAAATATGTTTTAATAAGTTTGAGACGCGAGAAACTTCTTTCAGCCGAAGCAACTGTAGTGAATACTCTTATTTTAGTTTCAAGATAAATGTTAATTTTACCGTCTTGAATTTCGGAATAGCTATAAATTCATTTTAAATTAGTTACCCATCATAATTCAATTGTAAACCACATTAATACTAATTTTATGTATACTGTATTATTTTATTGTATGTAAACATAATTAATTATATATCAAAATTGTCAGTTAATTATTTATATTCAAATAAATATTTTAATCTAATACCATGTCCATTTTGCAAATAAATAATAGAAATCCAAGGGTTATATTTTCCATCCTTGGTACTGTCGCAGTTTCGCCTAACGGACTCAATACGGCTAGTGAGATAATCACTGGTTGGCACTTAACCAGCGGCAGTGCTTATGGCTACATCATCCAGGTTAACCGATACCGGATAGATGCGCTACGGTCCCAAGCCGTAGCTTGCCTAGGCCCAACGACGACGACGACGAAAACCAACAATTGGTGACCCCGGAGTTGGATTCCCCCCTTTTACCCGAACGACTAGGACTAGACTGTAACGTCGTTCGTGCCCATCACCCCCTTTTTACCCGAACGACTAGGACTAGACTGTAACGTCGTTCGTGCCATCACCCCCTTTTTACCCGAACGACTAGGACTAGACTGTAACGTCGTTCGTGCCATCACCCCCTTCACCCGAGCGACTAGGACCAGACTGTAACGTCGCTCGTGCCCTCTGCCCCTCACCCCTGCCCGTGCGCTCTGTGCCTGCGCTCGTCTCAACCTCCACTCCTTCGTTGGTAACTTGTCGTCTTGCTTGTACGTCAGCAAGCATAGGAGAAGATGCCTGACGACGCTGGTGCCATCTCCCACTTGAGCGTAAAGCTCCCCGTCTTCTGGCCGGGTGATCCATTTATTTGGTTCCACCAAGTGGAATCACAATTCAACTTGGGAAGGATCACCGCTAGCAGGACAAAATACGATCATGTTTTGTCCTCTCTACCAGCGAGCATCATCTCTGAAGTCCGTGACGTCATCGTGTCTACTTCCACGAGTGAGGACCCATACAACGGTCTGAAGTCTGCCATCCTGTGCCGCACCACTGTCTCCGAGCGTGAGAAACTACATCAGTTAATCTCAAAAGAAGAACTTGGAGACCGTAAGCCCACTCAAATGCTGAGGGTTATGCAGTGCGCTCTAGGCGAACGCGCACAAACCTTCGATAAGGACATCTTTAGACAGTTGTTCTTGCAGAAACTTCCTCCATCAGCTCAGCGTGTCTTGGCCACTATGGATCCTGCTACTCCAGTTGATAAACTAGCAGAAACTGCCGACAAAGTAGTGGAGATTGACACAGCTCCGGTCAACAACGTGAACACACAATCGGAACTGGAGTTGAAAGTGGAAGAGTTAAGTCAACAACTCAACCACGTTTGTTCTCTGCTACAAAATCAACGGCAAAGAAGCCATTCTCGGTCAAGATTTACGAAGAGGCATCGTTCGAGTTCCGGGAAGATCTGCTTCTACCACTCTAAATTTGGAAAGAAGGCTAGGAAGTGCATCTCCCCTTGCAATTTTTCGTCGGAAAACCCCAGCAGCGAGTCCTAATGGCGTCTAGTACTCGCACTGCCAACCTGTTATTCATAAAGGACAGGAACTCTGGTGTCAATTTCTTGGTCGATACCGGAGCGTCAGTCAGTGTATTCCCTCAAAAATCTGGTCATACGCACTCGGAATCTCCGCCTCTATACGCTGCTAACGGTTCAC
Organism: Bathynomus jamesi; assembly: GCA_023014485.1. NCBI lineage: Eukaryota > Metazoa > Arthropoda > Malacostraca > Isopoda > Cirolanidae > Bathynomus > Bathynomus jamesi. The sequence continues at coordinate 103,069 of JAJOZX010008534.1, forward strand.
GCATACCCACGTACGGTACTCAGTCGCGTGAACTAAACTTGGGCCTTCACCGATCCTTCAAGTGGATTTTCATCTGTGCTCAAGTGCAGCATCCCATAATCGGCGCTGACTTCCTCCAGCATTTCAAACTCCTGGTGGATCTTGACAAGCGACGCTTATGCGACCAGGCCACACTGCTTTCTGTTCTTGCCAAACAGGTTGCCCTTCCGGACGCCTCGAACTCTGCACTTTCCCTCGTTCCCCCTAATTCCATGTACCAGTGCCTTTTCCAGCGATATCCAGGAATTCTTCAACCGATGCAGATGGGTGATACCATTAAGCACACCATTACCCATCACATTACAACAAAAGGTCCCCCTGTGTTTGCAAAACCCAGACGTCTTGCCCCGGACAAACTGAAAGCTGCCAAATCGGAATTCCAGCTTATGATAGATCTTGGGATAATAAGACCTTCCAAAAGCAGTTGGTCCTCTCCCCTACACCTGGTCCAGAAGAAGTCAGGAGACTGGAGACCATGTGGGGATTACCGGTTTTTTAATTTGACACCCATCCCGGACCGATATCCGGTACCAAATGTCCAAGACTTTACTTCTCTTCTCCACGGCAAATCTATCTTCAGTAAAATAGACCTCGTTAAGGCTTTCCACCACATTCCCGTAGAGCCTTCGGATATTCCCAAGACTGCAGTTTGTACACCATTTGGGTTATTCGAATTTGTGAAGATGCCGTTCGGGCTACGGAATGCTGCGCAAACCTTTCAGAGGTTTATAGATGAGGTCACCAGAGGCTTAGACTTTGTTTATGCCTACATCGATGATTTGCTTGTGGCCAGCTCAACGGAAGAGGAACATAAGGAACATCTTTCACTCCTCTTTCAACGCTTAGAACAATACGGTGTTACTATTAATGCATCTAAGTGTGTTTTGCACAGCCAACCTTGGAATTTCTTGGTCACACGATTTCGCAGCACGGAATTACCCCCTTCAGGACAAGTGTGAAGTGATAAAAAATTACCCTATGCCAAATAATCAGCGTGAGTTACGTCGGTTTCTAGGTTTGGTAAATTATTACCACAAGTTCATTAAAAACTGTGCCAGTGTTCTTGCTCCTCTACACGCTATGATCACACACAAACGCAAGGTAACGAAATTGGTATGGTGTAGCGATAGTTTACAGGCGTTCGACAATGCCAAAAATGCTATCAATAGTGCATTGTCTCTGTCATTTCCTATCAGTGATGCCCCCTAACTCTGACGGTCGATGCATCAGATGTTGCGATCGGTGGGGTGTTGGAACAAACCATTAACGGTCAACAAGCACCCATCGCGTTTTACTCGAAAAAGCTGCAGCCAGCCCAAACGCGTTATAGTGCTTTCGGACGTGAACTTCTTGCTATTTACTTAAACGTGAAGCATTTTCAACATTTCCTTGAAGGCCGAGAGTTTTGTGTTTTTACCGACCACAAACCTTTGGTCACTGTCTTCAATAAAAACAGCTGTAACCACTCTCCCAGAGTCATCAGGCAACTCGATTATATCTCGCAATTTACCACAGATATCCGCCACATCAAAGGTGTCTTGAACACTCCAGCGGATGCACTTTCAAGAATAGAGATTACTTCTGTTACCCTCAGCTCTACACTGTGGAATGCTATTGCACAGGATCAAGATAAGGATACGGAACTACAAGACCTGCTCAGAGAAGACTCCACTCACTCACTTTCCCTCAAGAAAATGAGTATGCCAGGATTGTCTGTGCCCCTCTATTGCGACGTATCAACAGCTGCTATTCGCCCTTATGTCCCTCCATGTCACAGACAAGCAGTCTTCACGGATCTTCATAAGCCCTCCCATCCTGGTATCCGTGCTTCGCAACACCTGGTTACCTCTCGCTTTGTTTGGCCCTCGATGCGGAAGGATGTCAAACATTGGACCAAAACGTGCCTTGCCTGCCAGCGTGCCAAAGTCCAAAGGCACACCAGGTCCCCCTTTGACGCATTTCCGCCCCCATCCCAGCGATTTGAGGTAATTCATAGACATTGTTGGCCCTCTTCCAGTGATTCAAGGCCAACGTTATCTGCTCACCTGTCTCGACCGCTTTTCCAGATGGCCTGAAGCCATCCCACTTCCTGATATCCAAGCGGACACTGTTGCAAGAGCCTTTCTTCATGGATGGGTATCAAGATTTGGATTGCCGACAAAAGTCATCACTGACCAAGGTCGCCAATTTGAGTCTTCGCTTGGAAGAAGTTTACCAGCTTGTTGGGTACAGTACATGCGCATACCTGTGCGTATCATCCGCAAGCTAACGGCCTCGTCGAACGCTTCCATCGCCAGCTGAAGTCATCCCTTATGTATCACGAAGACTCCCATTGGATGGATAAGCTTCCACTCGTGTTGCTTGGTATTCGCTCTGCATTTAAGAGTGATCTGAAGACTACAGCGGCTGAACTAGTCTATGGAACAACACTGCGGCTACCAGGTGGCTACTTCACTGCAGGGGATAAGTCATGTGATCCTACGGAATTCGCTCAAACACTTTCCTCTCACATGCAGTCCCTTCAGCCTGTTCCCCCTCGATTGACTAGCCAACAGAACATCTTTGTTTCCCCAGCCCTCCAGTCTTGCACCCACGTTTTCGTTCGTGTACCTGTCCCAAAACGGCCTCTCCAATGTCCATATGACGGGCCCTATGAAGTTCTCCGACGTACGCGCAAATCATTTCTCATCCAGCGCGGTTCCAAGGTCGACAAGGTTTCTATCGATCGTCTTAAGCCTGCGTTTTTGGAATCAACCTTAAGCGAGGTACATGTAGTACCAAAAAGGTCCAGGGGAAATCTGTGTCGTTCGGAACTCTTTGAACTTCCTCTCTGGTGGGGGAGTGTGTAGTGAATACTCTTATTTTAGTTTCAAGATAAATGTTAATTTTACCGTCTTGAATTTCGGAATAGCTATAAATTCATTTTAAATTAGTACCCATCATAATTCAATTGTAAACCACATTAATACTAATTTTATGTATACTGTATTATTTTATTGTATGTAAACATAATTAATTATATATCACAATTGTCAGTTAATTATTTATATTCAAATAATTATTTTAATCTAATACCATGTCCATTTTGCAAATAAATAATAGAAATCCAAGGGTTATATTTTCCATCCTTGGTACTGTCGCAGTTTCGCCTAACGGACTCAATACGGCTAGTGAGATAATCACTGGTTGGCACTTAACCAGCGGCAGTGCTTATGGCTACATCATCCAGGTTAACCGATACCGGATAGATGCGCTACGGTCCCAAGCCGTAGCTTGCCTAGGCCCAACGACGACGACGACGAAAACCAACACAACAGTAACTGGGATGGTTAATACTATTCGAAGTGCAACATAAACGATTAGGATAAATCTCACTTAGTTGTTTTTGCACTATATAAACAAGGGCATTTCCGAGATCTGTTCTCAGGTATAAACCTGCAAAGTACTTTAAGTTCTTCATAGAGTTCTAAATCATTAATATCACTTGAACAGAACGCGCAAAACGGCTTGAGCGAGGCTCCCTTTGGCGCGAGGCCCTAGGCGATCGCCTAGTTCGCCTATAGCTAAATCCGGGCCTGCATGTAGGTATCTCTGCTGAAAAAGTCGAATCTTGCAATTCTAGGAAGAATTCCTAAAAAAATAATTTATTAGTCCTATCCTTTAGAGTTCGCATCAGCTGCTTGTATTTCTCTATTAGCTCCTCCGACCTTGAAATATTAACATCGTTTGTCCCAATATGTATCATAAAATATCGTACTATTATCAGCATCTTTACCAAACTCGCCTATGGAGTCCGTAATGTCATCAACACGGGCTCCAGGATAGCAGTACCTCCTTCTCCGAGTTGAGTTCCTGCCGCAGATCTCCCGTAATTGCCCTAGATATATCTCGATAGATTACAAATGAAACACCATACCCCTTCAGATTTAATCCACTTCACAGAATTCTACGGCTTGACCGGTACCTATAACAATCTACAGTATACTATTAAAACTGTAAAGACGTGCGTGTGTGTAACGCAAAAATTTACTTATATCTAAAAAAATAATGAATGGAAATTGGAAATGGATGTAAACAAGAATAAGAGCTATGAAAATTCACAAAAACAAATATTGATAGTTAAAATATTAAAATAAGAGTTGAAACAAAAAAAAAAAATCAAAACAACCTGAAAGAATCAACTAGCGAAGTGATAAAATTCTATAGAATTATTCAGAAATAAGCTATTTAAGATTTGTGGCAGACTATCAAAGGCTTTTGATATGTCAGCGCAATAGCAAAAGTTTCACCTAAATCCTGAAAGGTTAGGCTATATTCGATTTCTTACTTTTTTAGGGTAAGCTGTTTTTATTTTCCAGATGAGCCGGGATATCGTTGTCTAATACTTCAGGCTAGGCTAGTTTAGGTTTAGGTTGGCTGGCTGGGTGAGCTAGGTGTTAGTTGGCTGGTTAACTGGTTGGCTTAGGTCTGAGGTGGAGTGGTTTGCTGTCTGGGCTAGACTCTATTCAGGCCAGTTAAGTTAGGTTAGGTTATGGGGTGCCTCCCTCCTCCCCATTGCAATGTAATTGCACTCTCCTTCGATGCACCCATACTACTTGGCCTTATTACCTCTAACATTATTTATTATTTACGGCATTCTTACCTCTGTCGTTTTCACCGCACACGGTCACGGTACTTACGTATTACATCATTAAAACTGAAACAGTTTTCTTTCAGGTTGTTTTTGTAGGTTTTAAATTTTAGCACAATCAGAACAATACAGTTTTATAAGACTATTCTATTTACCAATCAGGTGCTTATTTTCTGAACGAATCAAATCAATGTCTGCTTGTTACAGTGATGCCCAACCTTCTTTAAAATGGGCCACGGGCCATATATATATATATATATATATATATATATATATATATATAGCGAGGAATAGGAGGACGAAAAGATGGTACATGTTTATTAACAGACGTTTCGGAAAAATTCAATTTCCATCATCAGTGCTAAAAATTTAAAACAAGTAAAAATAAATAAGTATAACACTGGGCAACACGTATTTTATTGAATGATATCTGACACTTGATTCTAGGTAATTTGGGTGCGCTGAATACGAATTTCAACTCGGTTTGGCTCTATCAGGTCCTGATTCTTGTCGACAGCCTATGTGCCATTTTCCAGATTTTTCAAATTAGGACTAAAAAATTAAGTCATGTGTTAAATTTTTTTTTCAAGTTTCATGAATACAAGCAGTTCAAACTACAGTAAAATTACATTATAACGATAGAAATGACTTAAAATAAAAAAACAAACAGATATGAAGCTTTCACTGTGGCAAAAATTTTCTTTTGTAAGACTTTCTGGCGTATTTGCTTGTTGATGGCAGGTCTCTTTTCAAGCACCAGCAGTAATCAGCCATCATGTGGGAATCCCAGCGGCCTTGGTACCGTTCCTCCATAATTTTGATATCTTGGTGGAATCTCTCCCCTTGTTCGTCACTTACATCACCTAAATTACTTGGAAATTGGTCAAGATGGCTATTCAAAAAATGCATTTTTATGCTCATATTGCAACCTAACTCTTTGTAGTCCCTTAAAAGTTTTTTTACGATTTCTTCGTAGTTATCTGCCCTATAATTGCCTAAAAAGTTTTCTATCAAGTCCACGAATGAGAACCAGCCATTTTTTTCGCGTTCATTCATGACATTAGGAAAATTGCTGTCTTTAATCATTGTTCTTATTTGTGGACCGTCGAAAATTCCCGCCTTGATTTTTCATAACTTAAACTTGGAAATTTTGAAGTTATGTATTTGAAACACTCGCCGTTCGTATCTAAAGCTTTTACATATTGTTTAATGAGGCCTAGTTTTATATGCAGAGGAGGAAATATGATTTTATCTCTGCTCACTAAAGGTGGATTAATTACGTTTTTTTCTCCGACAGTAAGTGATGTTCGTGCTGGCCAGATTTGTTTGAAATAATGTTCTTCCTTGGCTCTGCTGTCCCATAAGCAAAGGAAGCAGGGATATTTAGTATACCCTCCTTGTTGTCCTAGCAGAAAATTAACCATTTTTAAGTCAACACATATGATCCACTCGTGCTCCCTATATTTGATAAGATTTAAAACCTTTTCTATATGTTCATACTTTTCTTTTAATTTTGTTGAGTGCCCAATCGGTATCGAGCTGTATAGATTGCCATTATGCAACAACACACACTTAAGACTTCTTTTCGAACTGTCTAAAAACAAGCGCCAATCATTTGCATCGTAAGACTCAACCCCCATCTTCTTTAACAAACCAACTATGCCGCAGCAATATACTAAACTATCCTCTGTTCTAAAATATTTAACAAGTTCTTCTCTTTTTCTGTAAAATGAAATGTGTGTTTGAAGTAAGCAAGTTTTTCTCTTTAAGTCTTGAAGCTAAAATTTCCGCAGCCTTTTTTGGCAAATTTAGATCCCTTACAAGATCATTCAACTCGGCCTGGTTAAACTTTTGCGGATCGTTTTGACTTTCAAATACGCTGGGGTCAAAATCGGTGTCTGACTCCTCAAAGTGCATAACAATATTTTCAGGAACATCTTCAACTAATTCTTGAGTTGGCAGACCCTTAAATTTTGGAATGGGGATCTCATTTGAATGTAGCACAGGTCGTATCGCGGTGTTGAAATTTGGGTACTCGATACAATGTTTATTTTTCTTAGTGAAGCCCGAAGTCTTGACAAAGCAAAGGTAGCAATCGGTCTCGTGGTTAGTAGGCTCTCGCCACACCTGATATGGAAAAAAAATTGTAAAGCGTTAACAAAAGCGACGAGAGACTTGTTTATGAATTTATCAAAAGTTATCACCCAAACATTTAACATTTCTATGTGTTTCACCTTATGCAATATTTGAGATTCTTATAAACATTTTCTGTAAATTTTTGTTTATGTACCTAAGTTACAATTACATTTAGGTAAGTTACAGTATACTAGTGATTAAATTACGTAGTTTTATGAAATCATAAACTTACCATCGGAACTCCAAAAGGTATTTTTGAATCCGAACCCTTCGTCCAATGTCGCAGTCTTTCAATGCATATAGTGCAGGCTTTATGTGGAGCCCACGATTTATCTTGGTCCCCCAGTTTTATGCCAAAATAAGCTAAGTAAGCTCTTTTTACGAAGTCAGTTATATTTGCTCGTTGATGTGGAAGTGTAAAATTTCCACATATATAACAGAAGGAATCAGGGTTGTTTTTGCATTTGAACTTTCTAGTGCTTGATGACATATTGCTTGAATTGTTCTGCCAATTTGTAAAGGTATTTAAAGCCCTTAATTCATATAAATTTAAGAAAATCTGAAATATAAACACAAAAATTAGTTTAAATAGGTACTTATTATGAAATAGGTACTTACAATCTATGAAATTAAACTAGAAACACGGATGAGTAGGTACAATATAAATTACGTCTAATTAAATCAACTATATTAAATCACGATGACAAAATTACTCACTAAATCATATGCCAATTCAAAATTATGTTAATGCCCAAACTTAATTAACTAACTCAACTGACTGACTGACTGACTGAATTGACTGATTAACTCTGGAAACGAGTCGCTTTTATATATTTTAGTTGTCCCTCTAGAATACTCTACAGAGAACAGGAACGCTCGAGAAAATTTTAGAATTCTATGATATTTTTAGCTTAATTTACTAATATTAAAATGGGTTAAAAATTACAAAATTAAAAATATTTTTAGGGTGTTACATATTAAAATATACATTATACAACAATACCATAACAATAGGTACAAATACCTAGATAAAAACCTAGTTGCATAATGTGTAACTGCAAAAAGACTTAGCGAGTATTGAGAAAAAAACCTTTTTATGAATACGACGAAAGAGGAGGGGTGTTGAGCAAAATCAGGACCTGATAGAGCAAAACCGAGTAAAAATTCGTGCTCAGCGCACCCAAATTACCTAGAACTAACTGTCAAATCTAATTCAATAGACAAAAAGTTGAAATTTGTTCCCCAGTGTAATAAATAGAAACGAACAACAAATTAAAATGGCGCAACAATTAGCAATAATCAAAAACAAGTTACAATGTGTATTAAATTAAAAGATTAAAAGTGGAACAAAATTGTAAAGTTACTTACAATTAGCGAAATTGTAAGTAACTTTACAATTTTGTTCCACTTAAACCATTTTATATTTTACTTATTATCCATACTTTTATACTTTATATCATTTAACTTTTAATCTTTTAATTTAATACACATTGTAACTTGTTTTTGATTCTTGCTAATTGTTGCGCCATTTTAATTTGTTGTTCGTTTCTATTTATTATACTTATTTATTTTTACTTGTTTTAAATTTTTAGCACTGATGATGGAAATTGAATTTTTCCGAAACGTCCATTAATAAACATGTACCATCTTTTCGTCCTCCTATTCCTCGCTAAGTTACGCTTCCCTAAGAACAAACCATTCAACCAAGTTATATATATATATATATATATATATATATATATATATATATATAAATATATATATATATATATATATATATATATATATATATATACATATATATATATAATATATATATATTTATATATATATATATACATATATATATATATATATATATTTATATATATATATATATATATATATATATATATATATATATATATATATATATTTCGCGGTGTGTATTTTCACTTCGATTCTTTTCCACATTTTGAAGTGAAGCACACACCGCAGTGAAAAGAATTAATCAAGTTCCAACTGTGAGGATGATTCGGTATCTTCAGAGGGAGTTTACATCAAAAGAAGTTCGAAGTAATTTTATTTTTTCGGATGTGTTTCAATATTTGAAAACTGTTGAGAAAACCTTATTGAAAGTATTCAATCATATTGAAGCAAAGATCAAATGAAAAAAACTGATTCACAAGTAATGGCGAGTTCATTGTTGTATTCAGCGTACCAAATTTCCTTACTTTATTTTCTAAAGTTTAGACAATAAAGTAAGGAAATTTACCTATTCTTTAATCATAACAATACTCTAGCGCGAATCATTTATTGTATTGAATAAAACTTGACTAACATCGCTTGAAAAATATAAGTAACTTTTTTTTGCTTGATTCATGGAGGGCCGCTGGTTAGCCATCACTGGCTTATTATTTTTTAGTAAACAAAATATTAATCTTATATTAATACTATTTATCATATCTTATTTATCATACTATTTATACTACTATTTATTTATTTTACTGTACATGTTTTTTTTAAGTGCTTTCAAAGTATCCACCATCTAACCCAGTGATGCACAAACCCTAGCCCGCGGGCCAAATGTGGTCTTTTCAATTCACATTTTTCACATGAAAAGGGTAGCTACCCAAAGAAAAATCTGAAATATTACCCCTGGTTATAAAAATGCATATTTATAAAAAATAGACTATCTATATATCTGGCCCCTACATATAAAACAGATGGTTGGTTTGGCTCACATCAAAAAAGTTTGTGCACCACTGATCTAACCCGTCCATGGAAGTTAAAACGACTATCAAATGAGCGCATATAACACATCTGCACTGTAGTGATAATCTAACTATTCAACTTGCAAGTGATAAACTGTCAATGGTCCACTGTTACCGTTTGGTTGCCTAGCTGCTCGTTTTTCCTTGACCTTAAGGTTCGAACAGCAATGTGGTGTTTACGAAACAATTTATCAGCTCTACACTCTTAGGTCCATTAAAGAATAACACGAAAATAAGTCAAATATATTAACACGAGCATATAATCTATTTAATAACTTACCCTTTCGCTCGGTGTGTGGCACAAACTACACGTCCAATTTGGCTCAGATCCGGGTGTGGTAAATAAACCAACTCCTAATCTTTTCTGAACTCTGGGTGTAGTTTATAAACCAGGGGTATATCCTCTCTTTCCACCTTCTGGGGTTGAAAATGGGGGATATATGTATACAGTATTATAATTCGAATTCAATAATTTGAATTCATATAATTCGCTTCAAAGCTATGCCCGTAGTGAAAGGGTTAAATTAGTACCATACCACAACTACGCACTTAGATTAATAAAAATATACACAAACAGTAAGTCCTGTTCCTTTTTATATAAAGCAAGCTATCACTTTCCTTTCAACCTTTCAAATGTTCAGTGCGATGATTCCTCATTTCACGAAGGTCAAGCTTGTCGCCCCTCCTCTCGAGTTGGCCTGGTGAAGTAGAGTTGGTTTCTTGTGCTCTCCACCTCACATAGCCAGGTACGCCCGGCTCATCTAGGATTGTTCTGAGCCAGGAGTCTAACTTTCTTTTGAAGATGTCCACCGCAACAACACTCGTGTTTCTTAGTTCCTTGAACAGCTGGTTAAACAGTCTTGGTCCTTTCACAACAAAACTATTTTTCTTCAGGGTTGAGGATGTTCCCTGTCTTGCCTTTAATTTGGGAACACGACACACACTTCCTTTTCTACTTTCCACTGTTTGGAGGATTATAGGGTTCAGAGTAAGATTAGGGGCTAGTTTTTCCATTATTTTCCAAGTGTAAATAGTGGTATATCTCTGTTCTTTCCAGTGAATATAGGTTTAGTTCACGTAACCTTTTCCAGTAATTTAGTTCTTTGCACCCATTGATCTTGGCTGTGAAGCTTCTCTGAATCCCTTCTAGCTAACTAATGTCTTCTTTTTATGGGGATGTTAGGACCGAGCAGTATTCCAACTTGAGTATGATCAGTGTTTTCAATAAAGGAATCATTATGTTCCTATCCCTTCGTTTAAAGGTTCTCAGTATCTGTCCAGTTATTCTTTTTGCTTTGTTTACTTCTATCTTATTTTGTGTTTCAAATTTCGCGTCATCAGTCATAACACCTAAATCTTTTCTCTGTTAAATTTCATAGTGTTGCCTTCTGACCATTTGTAGATTCTGTTGTAGATCACTGCTTCACTTCCACCAAATCGTTTTTTACTTTGGGCTAGTTCCAGACGCAGTGGTGTCCAAATCGTTGTAAATGTCGTAGATAGGCAGGAAAAGGGTAGGCTTTACTTCCAATCTTGCCTTCCACCTCCAAATTTATCGCTGAAGCTCAGCCTCGGAATTGGAGCCCCAAAACGTTCCGACCGTTCATGTTGAACTCTGGGTGGACGAAATAGAATTGCAATTAAACCAAAAATTCGGCTCCCCAGCCGAACCTAAACGTTGTCCCAGATTCCAGATTTGAAGCCTATTAAAACGATAATAAATAGTAGGCCCGTAGCCAGCTTTTCCCATGAAGGGGGGAGGGCTCGAATTTTATGGTAATGTAGCAAAAGTGGAATGGGAAGGAAGCCAGGGAACAATATGCCGCACACAAAAATCGTCAGGACCCCGAGGGCGTCTGAACACTTTCCTTCATGCCTGAATCAGATCTTATTTTATATATGATATCACACACACTTTGGTCTTAAGTGAAATAATTACACACAAATATATCTAGCAGTATTTACTTTTAACTATTAATAATAAGCTGAAGAAAATTTATTCCTAAGTTGAAAATGTATAAAAAAGCAGACTTAAGCGCCTCAGTGGTGTAGTGGTTAGCGTCGTTGACTATGAATCCATCGGCCCCGAGTTCGAGACCCGACGGCAGCCGGCGCGCAGCAAAACCCAGTTGTTCATCCTTCCATACAATAGAGAAAAGTGGTTGGTAGATAAATGGGTACCCTAGGTGGCCAAGTGGTTAAGACGCTCGGCTGCTGATGGGGCGTGGTTTGTATTCCACGTTAAACGGATAATCTCTAGGAGCGCTCCATTTTCCAATATTAAACATACACTCATAAAACATATACCATTTGAAAGCTCACATTTTTCTGAGTCTAAAAATGTAGTAATCCAAAAGTATCAATAGCAAATAAAAAGTAACTAGATTTAATTAATTGTTTGACGCGTGACGTCATTAACTACATTATAAAGGTTGGCTAAGTTATAAATCTTCAGTCTGTATTGTAAGATGGTATTTTTGGTAATTGTTACGCTAACCTAACCTAACATGAATATGTTATTACATTATCATTTGTATAATTTAGGCCTCGGGGGTACGGGCGGTGCCCCCGTAAAGATCACGCATCACAAATTGATCGGTATAGGGTTTTATATTTAAACCTAGTTACTTTTTATTTGCTCTTGATACTTTTGGATTACTACATTTTTAGACTCAGAAAAATGCGAGCTTTCAAATGGTATATGTTTTATGAGTGTATGTTTAATATTGAAAAATGGAGCGCTCCTTGAGATTTACCCGTTAAACTGTAGGTCTAAGGTGGAGTGAAAAGCTTGACCTTCGTCAGAATGAACAATTCGGGCGGAAGCTAACCAAAGGTTACCAAAAGTTAAATGCATTCTTTTTTTTAAAATAAAAGAAATTCTTAAATTGCCTTGTTAAAAACTTAAATATCACCAACATCTATCATTCAAAGAGAAAATGTTTTTTCCAGGTTGGGGGGAAGGAGCTTGATCGAGCCCCTCGAGCCCCAACCTAGCTACGGACTAGGACAGAAATGTCGCTTACACGAGTTTGAAATCACAAGTCACTAAAAAACATACCAGTTAAATAAAATTCTGACAATTGTCCAATTCGATATTTCACAAATTCTTGCAGTAAAAAATAATTAATTTTAACTGTACCTTACCTCGTATAGAGGCTTTAACACTCGCACTATAGGCAATGCTCAAAGACCCCACGACTCTGTTCTAACCCTGCACAATAATCATATTTACCAATTACTTTCAAAATTGTCTTACAGTAAAGAAAAATCGGATCAAATGTAGAATTCGGACCCCAGCCTTCTTTAGTTAGCTTTATAAGGCTAACTAACGAAAATATCATGACCTAACCTAACCAATCGTCAAGGGCGTACAGTTAACCTAACGATTGGTTAGGTTAGGTCGTGATATTTTAGTTAGTTAGCCTTATAAAGCTAACTAAAAAAGGCTGGGGTCCGAATTCTACATTTGATCCGAAAAATCAAACTAAATATTAATCACAATTCAACGTAATCTATATACAATATCACAATAATTAATTAAGTTATTCAAACATTAATAATAAAAATATACACTAACGTTAAAATACATATAGAAAAATTATCTGAAGTGACCACGGATCTAATGACAAATTCAGAAAATTATAAATCTCCAACTTTCTCACAAATATGTATAACTTTCAGTCTTTCGCCTCCAACCCTTACCGTCGAGAAAACAAGCACGAATAAACCCCAAAACTTTCATTGCTACCTTCTACCTGGTTTACTTTCAAATCATTCACACCAAGCTCTAGTCATACGCTCCACCTATCGCTCACATTCTACTTTCACAATGATCCTACCATAATATACCATATTCTCACTCGTACACCACTTCAACTTTGCATAGCAAACACTTTTCTCCGTCATCATGAACAAAGATAGTTAAATGATATGTTAATATAATCAGTCATGAGGGGTAGAAGCTGGCAGAGTGTTCAGGCCAACTAATGTTGCCCATTGCGCTACTATATTTGAATTCCTTGTTCAAGCGCCAAAATTCCTAGATTATCTTAACAGTAGACACCCGAAAATCAAGCTTACTATGGAAACAGAAATAAATAACTCCCTCTCAACTTTAATGTTTTAACCCTTTAACGCAGGAATTGTTTGTAGGGTTAAGTTAGGAATGCGTGTCTTTGAGAGGTTACCAATATGTAGCCGTCGTCCTTTTAGGGTTAATTGCTAGGTTTCAAAACTCGTTTCAAACTTCATTCTATAGAAAGAAAATACTCACTGGTCTGGATTTTGAATTCCAAATTTCAAAGTTTCGTGACTTAAGTCAGTGGTCGGCGAACATTTTTGGGTATTACCCCAAAATATATTTGTGTACAACGATATTACCCCCTAGACTTGAAAGTGAGGAAAAACAAACTAATTGCTTTTAAAATTGTAGCATATGCTATACAAACATTTTTCTTAAATTCCACAGAATCCATAAAACACAAAGAGCATTCAAATTCAAAATAGTTTATTGAGTACTAGGCCAAAACACTAGGCCAAAAGTTGCCTACAACAAATAAAAAAAAATCCAATTAGTATATATGTAATTTCTTAAAGTTAATAATAATTAGATTTTTAATTTTATTAAGAAACTAAAATTATTTGTTCGAAAAAAATATAACTTTGATAATTAGTCTTGCTTATTAAATAATAAACTTTTGTGCAATTTTATTTATATGTTTATTGAGCCTTCATTACCCCCGAGATTTTCATTTTTACCCATTTGGGGTAATTTACCCCGGTTCCCCGACCCCTGACTTAAGTTCTTTAAACTCAGTAGCGCTATAACTTTATTAAACAAAGCATACAGAATTTTACCTACTATTAATCCTTGAATCTTGAATTTAAATATTTATTGGATTACTTCTGTAACAATATGTACCCTAAAAGTTTAGTAGAGACTCACAGGGGAACCTTCCTCAATATTTATAAAAGTAAACGTTTTATTAACAGTATCAATGGATGTAAGAGATGTAAATATGCCCTTCCTTGGTTATATTCTCTAAAAAAAAGAGAGAGCTTACTGTACATCTTTCTTAAGTTTTACCATAAATAAACTTCAAATTTACATTTGTTGATGATGTGTAGTGATGGAATCTGTTTTCCGAAACGCGAAAATGAGGATTAAATATTTGTCATCACTCATGTTATTTTGCTAGTCCTTCATGGGACTAGCAATACACGGAGGAGAATTATTGTTATTTCATTTAATTAGCACCAAAAATGGTAAAATGTAAATTTTGTATCTATAATATAAGTACTTTCTCAGCCCAATACAGTTTAGTGTCAATTAATTCGTCAGTTCGTTTGTTGGGGCATACAAATCTACGGAAATAATACTAATATTTCAAATATAAATTCGTCATTTCTTCGTAATTATTATATAAAATAGCCGCTTCTTCATGAACTATATTTTTTAATGGTATATCTAACATTTGGTCATACACATCCTTTGAGAGAGTCTGTATTCCATATTATTCTCATAACAAACAGGCTTTAGTTTCATGAGTGACGTGTAGATCTTACTTTTTACATGGTCATACTGATGAAAGAATATCGTATATCGCTTACACAGATCTGCGGCTGGTCAGACCTCACCATCAATTAAGCTTTCAGTCCGTCTTCATTGGTGTAATTATTATATCATATTACATCTCTTATCGTACACCTTTCACTATTATGTTTCACCAAATAACTTCGTTTCTTCTTTAAAATGTCTTAATAAAAAATATATTATCGATAAAAATAAAAAATTTAAAAAATAATGGGTTCTGTTGTTTTTTAAACTAAATTTTACATATTCTCATACTTAGCAACAGTAAAAGACAAAACCAAATTGGAAAAAAATTTTAACAGAGAGATTTCCTAAAAAAAAATTTTGCAAAATTGCATCACAATTAATGGAAACAACTCAAAAGTTAGAAAAAGTCATACAAATATTTTGTGAAATAATGTTTTAAATCAATTTTAAAAGACAACTTATTACACACCCAAATAAACATAATTATTTTTCTGCGTCAAATTCGACCATTTTACATTAATTTTAGTACTATTTCTTACTACTAGCCTATACCTAACGCGAAAACTCATAACTCAGTCAACAAACCAATTTGGGCTTCTTTTTAAACCAATCGCGAAACTTAAAACAAAATGGTCGATCACTTGCTTTGAATTTTTAATACGATTTTGTATGAAAATAAAGTTAATGTTGATATTTTTGAAGAGTAACACATTTATAAAGTCATTTGATGTACTAGGGGCACTCAGTATATTTGCCCCACCCTTTTTTCTTACTAAATATAGGCCATGGGGCTGAAATGTCTTTTGGGCAGTAAGTTTCAACTTTCTACGCTTCACATAACCGGATTTTCCAGTTTGAACCTCCCCTCCTTGTATAAAACCGCTTTTAAACGCCCTTGTATAAAACCAATGGTTAACGCAGTTTCGAAAATGGCGTCTGACAGTGATGTGCGTCGTAAACAAAGAGCTGTTATCTAGTTCTCAATCGCAAAGAAGGAAACAATTGGAAATATTCACAAACGTCTACAAAACGTTTACGGAGATGCTGTTGTTGATCGAAGCACAGTTGGACGTTGGTCTAAACGTGTGAGATCATCGAAGAGAGGGAGAGCCAGCCTCGATGATGAGCCACGCAGCAGTCGCCCGGCAACGGCTGTGACAGCTCACACTGTGCAACGTGCTAACAGCATCATTCGATCAAATCGACGCGTCACATACAAGGAGCTATCACTGGAGCTAGAAATTAGTGAAGGAAGTGTGAATACGATAATTCAGAAACTGAGATACTCAAAAGTGTGTTCACGGTTTGTTCCTCGCGAACTGAGTGAAGATCACAAAGCCCAAAGAAAAGAAATTGCTTCTGAGTCGTCGGTTCGATACGAGACAGAAGGGGATGACTTCCTTTCACGAACTGTGACTGGGAATGAGACTTGAGTACACCACTTTGAACCTGAAATAAAACGCCAATCCATGGAGTGGCATCACGCAGACTCCCCACGCAAGAAAAAGTTAAAAATGGCTCCCTCTGCAGGAAAGGTTATGGCCACCATCTTCTGGGACATGAAAGGGGTGATTCTGGTGGACATTATGAAGAAAGGACAAACAATCAACTCAGAGGCATATATTGCTACCCTACAGAGACTCCAGAGACGTATAAAGCGAGTTCGACCGGAACAAAACTGGAAGACGTCCTTCTTTTGCACGATAACGCAATACCATACAACAGTTTGCAAACGAGAGAGGCCATCACAAAAATGCGCTTGACTGTGTTACCCCACCCTCCATACAGCCCGGATCTGGCACCTTCAGACTTCCATTTGTTTAGGCCAATGAAGGATGCCATTCGTGGAAGAAAGTTTCAGAGTGACGATGAGGTTGTTGAGGAGGTTAAGAGGTGGCTCCAGCGGAACCCAGCGGACTTTTACCAGCAAGAAATAAAGGCCCTTGTTTCGAGGTGGAGGAAAGCCTTAGAAAAGGATGGAGACTATGTGGAAAAATAAAAACTTGTAAAAAAGGTATGTAACTACTTGTGTACAAAATTTTTGGAACTTACAAGGAAACTTGGAAAGAAAAAAAAAGGTGGGGCAAAATATATTGAGTGGCCGTCGTAGGCGTCATATCTTCCTCTGTTTGAAAATAAGATTTTATTGGCTCTTTATTATACCAGTGAATATACCTGTGAAGGAACTTCATAATTCTAAATTCAGTAATGGTAACCTCATTGCTCGGTACCTTCATTAATTTAAGTCAATACTGCAAACCTACTGGGTATTAATGTTTTAAATTCTGACCAAAATTTCTTATGAGAGAGCTACTAACTAAGCGTTGGATAATACAAATTTGCTAAAAAAAATCTTTACCAATCACATCTTGTTTAAGTAAGCTAAGTAAGGTTAAATAAATTGATATTATTATTTCACTCATGAATCATGATTTTGGTCATCATTTAAAACACTTACGTGTAGTAGGTTTGCAGTCCTGACTTAACGTACAGAACAATGAGGCCGGCGTTACCGAATTTAGATTTGAGCATGTTGTGGGCCTGTAAAATGAAAAGATTCACCCCGTGCATCCACAATAGTACAGTATATTGGCTTGTTTATAAAAAACTATCCCAGACTTTTACCAAAATGTACATAGTTTACTGGCATTTGTTCATTTTACTGATATTTGTTAACTTTCATCGCAATATTTTTTCAATTTTTACCTATTTTTTTTTTATGAATAATTTACATAAGAATAATGGATTCATGATAGTTTTCATTTTACTTATTCATTTATACAAAGATTTACTCCTAAATTTATTAATAAATGCTTGACTTTATTATGACCTTACATAATTTAAACTTTTCGCGTCTAAACATTCAACCGCGAGAGAACACAGAACACAATAAGATATAAACAAGGTTAAATTATGCAAATCGGATATTTTCTCGCCTTTAACTCTTTGATGAGGTTAAAAGGTAAATAAAAAAGGTTTGTATCTACCTGGCTTACGTTTAACAAGGATGTGAAGAAATTAAAACTGATCAGATACCCCGATGTTGTTTATCCTTGTTCAAGAGTACATATTCATGCGAATATCCAAGGATTTGAGCCGCCAGTGTTTTGGAATTGGGTAAGTCTCTAAACTTTATCCCAGTTCCTTATTTATTGTACTGTAGCTATTTCAGATTTATAAATACAAAACAAATATATTAAAGTAAAGTTGAATTTTCCCCGTTATAATGATAAAGAAATTTAGTTATGAAACATTAATTAAAATAATGTTTTAATTAAAATAATTTTCTTCTTAAACAATTACTGTTTATTTACGACAAACTCTTCCTATCAAGATATAGCCTAGGTGACCTACGAGGGTCTACTCAAAAGTTCACTGAGAGTTCAAATAAACCTTTTCTTTGGGTAACTAGCGCCCGCAGGTCGCATCTTCCTTCTCATCTCCAGCTCCTCTCTACAAGCGAATACACTACAATATGGCTCCGGACCAATTACTGTACGTCATCAGTCTTCAAATGAGTTCTGACAAGGCAGGCGGAGGAAACTGAATTTTGAACAGTTTTAGGGCTTCAGTTTTAGTTTCATAGTTAACGAGTGGCTTTGGATTTGAAATATAGGATTTGTAGAAGTTTTACGTTGCGTTAATGATCATATTTTAATTACTTAAGTTTAAGTGACTTTGGCGTTTAAAAAAAAATAAAAGAGGCCCGAACTGTAAGGTGGCTTTGGCGCTTTAAAAATTATTTATATATATACATTTCTATACCGCTAAATCACTCATCTCCTATCCTAATTCCTTGAGAAAACTTTTTTCCGGGCATACAGTTGACCTAACCTGGCTCTTGTTTTCCTTATTAAAGTTCCACCTGACTGATACCCATTACAACTTTCTACGAGAATTCTTTCCAGTTAAAGAAATCGTCAAACCTAAGCGTACGACGAGTTAGGCCCTTTCCAAAGCTTTAATAAGTGTCGTACCCACTATGGAGAATATGTATCATACATCCGACAATCCAGCACATTAAAAATCCGTGGCAGTTAAGGCAAAACAACGTTTTCTAGTGACACTGAAAATGCCACAACAATTAAATTTCAGGAAACTAAAACCCGTTTATTATTCCTGATTTTGTCTTCTTCTTTAGAGGTTACACTTTTTTTTTAATTTAAGTCTAAACGTCGGTAACTGTTACATAATGAAACGATGAATCTGGGTTAAATTAACTTAGGTTTCGTGAGAAAAATAATTTATTGTTTTACATTACTTTTGATTTAGTATAACGAAGTTGTTTTGTTATAATAAGGTTAACAAAAACAGTTTAAGGTTAACAAAAATAGTTGTTACTTTAATTTTAGTTCAAT
The DNA here is from genome assembly GCA_023014485.1 of Bathynomus jamesi. Taxonomy (NCBI): domain Eukaryota; kingdom Metazoa; phylum Arthropoda; class Malacostraca; order Isopoda; family Cirolanidae; genus Bathynomus; species Bathynomus jamesi. Next base: position 122,548 of record JAJOZX010008534.1, read on the forward strand.
AGAATTAATATTACGTTTATTTAAAACAAAAATGCTTCAGTTTGTAATCAACAGATATTTCTTCAAACTTACGTATTATAAGGTTAGTATTATAATAATAATAATAATTCAGTATGGCCAAAAACTGGCACAGCTGTCAGGTCAACTAAAGCGGCCCATTTCTCTAATTCCCGTATTAATATTACCAGCATCACCGAGATTCGAACCATCGGCCTCAGTGTCATCACTTTGTTTATAGGGAAATGGTGTTACCCACTGAGTTATGGGCGCTGGCTTAGTACTATAGTAAATATGCGCTCTAAATAACAAAAGAGTTAATCAAAACTGAAAGATGTTTTGTGAATTTTACCAAAATATTTTGTAACTTTAAAAGAAAAATTGGATTTTACAGAATAAAAAATGTTAATTTTAAAATTTCTTTTAACAAAAAATATTTTAAAAGCAAAAAAAAAAATTTATGTTACAGTAATGCAATTTTTTCTTAATGCAGGAAGGAGGGGCCAAGGGCCAATGTAATTATGATTTTTAAAAATAAAACCAGAAATATTTTTTATAAAAAATGATATTGTTTTAAAAATTATTTCCAATATAAATAAAACATTTTTTGTTGGAATCATACTCACATTTTATGTAAAAACAAAAAAAATATATTTTTTAATTTCGATGTACAACTTATTGATAGTCACAAGCAAGTTTAGACAAAAAAATTTTTTTTTTATTTATTTATTTAATTTTTTTTATAGGTGTAGGTCTAGCCAAATTCGCCTTCAAGAATATATATATATATATATATATATATATGAAAATTATTTCACGAAAGTAACACGTGAAAAATATTTATGATGAATAAAACCACGAAGGAAAGGAAACACAGAGTGGTGCTTAAGCGCTTTCGTCTAATAACATCCTCAGGAACACTGAAGTAAGTAAAGAGTTCAAGACTGTATAGAGGTTACAAAAAAATAATATATATATATATATATATATATATAGTAAATATAGAAATAAAAATTGTGGGAGGAACATACAAATTTGTAAGGCAAAGTGCTAAAATTGGTAGTTTTCCTTACAAATTTGTATGCTCCTCCCACAATTTTTATTTCTATATTTACTATATATATATTTTTTTTTTGTAACCTATATATAGTCTTGAACTCTTTACTTACTTCAGTGTTCCTGAGGATGTCATTAGACAAAAGCGCTTGAGCACCACTCTGTGTTTCCTTTCCTTCGTGGTTTTATTCATTATATATATATATATATATATACAAAGGTGGGCAGTGACTGGGCACCCGGGCCTCAAAAAGGACCGACGGTCCCGGTCCCGGTCCTTGCCTCAAACTGGACCGACGGTCCCGGTCCCGGTCCTTTCTGAAGATAGGACCTAGGAACGACTCGGTCCTCGGTCCTTATATAATATAAGTGAAAAATTTGATTAAAATGAAAAATTGCCGGGATTGCCGGGGTTCAGTTCTTCCGCTAGGAGCTCCAGTTGCTTGACTTGAAGTTGAAGCACTAACATCAGTAGATTCTTCGTCTCCTCCAGGTGTTGAAACAAGTTTCAGTTCAGTCTCAGTCTCTTTCTGAGTCTTCTGGAGGAAACGATCCATCTTTAGAACTTCAAATAATCACTAAACACACTAAAATCACTAAAAAAGACCGTCCGGACCGGACCGTCCGGAATTGCTTAAAAATGGACCGTCGCTCCTCATTTCGGTCCTCACTGAGAAAAGGACCGACTTTCCCGCTCACGGTCCATAAAAAGGACCGAGTTTCTGGAGTTCGGTCCTTTTGGAACTCGGTCCTGCCCACCTCTGTGTATATATATGGGATGAATTTCACAATTAGACACGTGAAATGAATGAATGATGCAAACCCTTGTGGGTTTGCATCATATATATATATATATATATATATATATTATATATATATATATATATATATATATATATATATATATATATATATATATATATATATATATATATATATATATAACCTATGTATTATTAATATTTGTCATATGGTCTATGGTCTGCCAATAAACTTTTTCATTTTCACTTTCAATGTTCCTAGCTATACCTTTACTATCGAATTGAAAAAGGAAGATGATATTAACACATTTAATTTCTAGATTATGAAACGATGTACGTGACGGAATTACTTGCCTTTCACAAATGTTTTTATGCACTTGCAGAATTTGTGGAATATCTTCAAATTGGCAGTTTCTCGTGATTTTTTGGAGTGAAAAGCAAACGAAGGTCGATTATGGTTCATTGTAGGTGTATATAAATTCTGTCTATCTTTCTGCCTGTCTGTCTGTCTGTCTTGGGTTAGTCAATTATCGTGACGGAATTATATTTTTTTGGGGTGACAGATTTACCTGTCTGGTAATTCCGCATCAAGACGTAACAATATAAAAATATCTTACGCAAAATATCCCTTATTCCTGACAAACGTGGAGAATCGACTTCTCAATAGAATGATATAAAAATTCATAAGATTTTCCGACATTTTTAAAATAGCTTTATTGTCGCGATTCGCCTAGATTTCATGATCCATATTTAAAACCACGAAATCCACAATTTGTGCAAGATGTTTCTTCTTCAAAAACTTATTAACTACCTTTAAAGACGCCCACTTACGTAAGATATACGTCATAAGAGCCGCTTCTGGGCGGTAACTAGGCGTCAAAGAGTTAATTAACTTCAATGTCGAGACAAGCATGAAATTGACGACTCCATTTCATTTGAAATGAAGCAGTCATTGTATTTCCAGGAACAATTGTCAAACAACTTTTCAATAATGCATTTCGAACGGATTTATCATCATTTGTTGGAAAACTTTTCTATATAAAAATTCAAGTGAACAATGCACACATATTGTTAATTTATCTTCATTCTATAAAGTAAATCGAAATTAATTAATATAAAAATGATTTTTTAAATATACAAACTAACTCTCTCTCTCTCTCTCTCTCTCTCATATATACAGGGTATGTATAAAGTAACGCAAGTCAAGAGACAAATCTGATTTAAACTGGTTTAACCCATTAGTGCCCAGAGGTCTTTCCTGAGATTGAATAAAATCGTCTGGCGTAAGCCAGAGCAAAATCAGTAAAGTGATGCTAGGCGGCACTAATGGGTTAATTGAACTAGTTTCATACCGCAAGTGAAGAGACAAATCCGAGTTGAACTGTTTTAAACTGGTTTAAAAAATTTACAAACAAGTTGAAACTAGTTTAAACCAGTTCAAATCGGATTTGTCTCTTCACTTGCATTACTTTATACACACCCGGTGTGTGTATATATATATATATATATATATATATATATATATATATATGTGCTAAGTAAAATAAATCCAAATGTTCTTTATGTCCTTCCATTGTTGACGAACGAAAATTATTTATTAAAATTTCACCTTTGAATAATGGAAATGTATTCTGAAGATCATTGGAATAACACTCCGTATTGTTGACTCAGTTGTTGAATTAATTGAAGATTCGTTTGCAAAGACAGAAATGAATCTAGACTCATCTCATGCTTTACTGAAGGGAGAAACATAATAATGAACAAATATGTCTGTCCAACAGCTACCTCAATAGATTTTTCTTTATATATATATATATATATATATATATATATTTATATATATATATATATATATATACACCTTAGAACCTTACCTTACAACCTTACAAAGGTTTCGCGCGATGATTCATCATTTCGCGAAGGTCAAGCTTGTCGCCCCTCCTCTCGAGTTGGCCTGGTGAAGTAGTGAGTTGGTTTCTTGTGCTCTCCACCTCACATAGCCAGGTACGCCCGGCTTATCGGGGATTGTTCTGAGCAAGGCATCTAGTCTTCTTCTTCTTTGAAGATATCCACTGCAACTCCCTTCGTGTTTCTTAGGTCTTTGGGCAACTGATTAAACAGTTTTGGTCCTCTCACTACAAAACTATTTTCTTTCAGGGTTAAGGATGTTCCCTGTCTCGCCTTCAATTTGGGAATACGACACAAGTCGACACAGTCTACCGTTTCTACCTTCCACCGTTCTTTGGGGAGTTATAGGGTTCAGAGTAAGATTAGGGACTAGTTTCTCCATTATTTTCCAAGTGTAAATAATGGTGTGTGTATGAAAATAAAAAACCCACTCTAATAGACAGAGTTGTAATACTAATAATGCCATTTTTTATCACGCCAGCCAAAATAATCATGCTATAGATTGGGAATCAAGTAAGGTACTTTATAAATGTAATAATTATGTCAAAAGAAAATAATAGAATCTGTGTGTATAGAAAAAGTAGATAATTTAATTTGTGCGAAGGTACTTATAAGTTAGACCCTTTAATGAGATTCTTGGTCAAAAAATCCCTTACGGAGTCGGGGGAACGTGTCTAACCTAAGTGTGAATTTCTTAAAGGTCTCTGGATTGTTTCCTTACTCGCTTTTAGTAAATGTAATAATGGAAGTAATAAATGTGGAAATAAATATAAATGCAACAGATGTAATAATAAAGGTAATATTATAAATTTAATAATTAGGGTAAAGGTAATAATAATAAATGTTAAAAAAAATGTAAATGCAATAATAAATGCAGTAATTATGTCAAAATATTAGAATCTGTATGTATAGAACAAGAAGATAGTTTCAATTTGTGCGAATGTTCTTATAAGCGGGACCCTGTAATAAAATGCCCTTCCGGTGTCGGGAGAACGGTATCTAACCTAGGTGCGAATTTCTCAATGGTCTCTGGATTGTTTCCTAATCGCCTTTTTCATTCGTTTTTCGGTTTATAAGTTCTGTATAATAAACAACAATGTAATAACCAATGTAATAATAAATTTATAATTTCTGTAATAAATAATTATGCAATATTAAGTATAATAAATTTAATAATAAATGTAATAATTATGTAAAAAAAAAATATAGAATCTGTATGTTTAGAACAGGAAGATAGTTTTAAATTTGTGCGAATGTACTTAATGAAAATGCCCTTCCGGTGTCGGGAGAATGGGATCTAACCTAGGTGCGAATTTCTTAACGGTCGGTCCCTGGACTGTTTTTCCCTCTTGTTTTGGTTCATTCGTTTTTCTGTATCCACCCGAGGAGGATGACAGTGGGCGTCGAAACTGTTGTGAAAATAAACTCTGTCTATTAGAGTGGGTTTTTATTTTCATATTTTGAACTTCACGTAGAAAAAAGTGAAGTTTTTTTTGTTTATGATGGTGTGTGTGTATGTGTGCGTGTGTGTGTTCTCCTTTCCAGTGAATATAGGTCTAGTTCACGTAACCTTTACCAGTAATTTAGTTCTTTGCACCCATTGATCTTGGCTGTGAAGCTTCTCTGGATCCCTTCCAGCTGTCTAATGTCTTCTTTTTTATATGGGGATGTTAGGACCGAGCAGTATTCCAATTTGGGTATGATCAGGGTTTTCATTAGAAGAATCATTACATTCCTATCCTTCGTTTAAAGGTTCTCAATATCTGACCCGTTATTCTCTTCGCTCTGTTTACTGCTATCTTATTTTATGTTTCAAATTTCGCATCATCTGTCATTACAACCCCTAAATCTTTTGCTCTGGAATTTCTCTGAATTTCCTGTCCATTTGGGGTATAATATTCCATGGATTTTAGGTCTTCTCTTTTTCCGTACCGTAATAGCTGAAATTTCTCGGTGTTGAACTTCATATTGTTATCTTCCGTCCACTTGTAGATTCTGTTTATGTCGGTTTGTAGAGATCCTATATCTTCTGGGTTTCTTATTTTTCTACTGATCTTTGTGTCATCCGCAAAGGATGTTACTGTGCTGTCTCTGGTAACGTCCTCATCTATGTCAGTTAGCATGATTATGAAGAGTAGTGGAGCTAATACTGTTCCTTGTGGTCCTGAGCTGAGAACCTCTGATTCTGATGAAGATACTCCTTTTACTGTAACGACTTGCCGCCGCTCACTAAGGAAATTATATATCCATTTCCCTACTTTTCCTGTTATTCCCATATATTTCAGTTTATGTATTATGATTCCATGGTCGCACTTGTCGAACGTTTTAGCAAAGTCTGTGTATGGTACATCATAGTTTTCATTACTTTCAAATGCATCAATAATGATCTGCCGGACCGAAACCCGTGTTGGTTATCATTGAATTTTTTCTGAGTTTCCAAAAAGTCATAGATTTTCTGTCTAACTATTCTTTCAAATATTTTAGTGAGATGAGATGTAAGCGACACTGGCCTATAGTTTTTGGCCTAGGATCGATCTCCTCCTTTATATATTGGGACTATGTTTGCGCTGTTCAGGATGCCCGGTATTTCTCCCGTGTCTAGTGATCGTCTCCATATCCAGTATAGGGGCTCAGCGATTGCATTCTTGCAGTTTTTGATCAGTGTGGCATTCCATTTATCCGGTTCTGCCGCTGAGTTGTTTTCCCTATGACTTGTGTAATATCATCCGTCGTAAAGTCGAAATCCGTTATACTTTCCCCTTGTGATTCTTCTTCAAAGAACGCGTTTCAATCGCATATCAATTTGTCAGTTTTTGGGATACTGAAAGATGATTCATACTGAGCTCTTAATATTTCAGATACTTCTGTTAGATCATCAGATAAAGCACTGCTCTCGTTTTTTAAAGGTCCCATAGTCGCATGGTTTTTCGACTTTCTCTTTGCGAAATTATTATAGAAGTACTTCGAGTATCTTTACAATTACTTAATTTTGCAGTCACTCTTTTTCTCTTTCGAAACAATGCCCTGTTTTGTCTCTCGAACCTGCTCCTCTTTCCTCTTTGTTGTATCTTTGGGACATGTTTTTCCACAATTTCTAACGTCTTCTCCTCTAACGGCATTAGCATCTCCTCCTTTGTCTTGGCCTCGAAAATGGTTTTCAAATCTATTACTTCCATGCTGGATGTCACATCTTCCCAGTTTATAGCTTTGGAGTGAAAATTAAAAATTTCGAATATGCTCCTTTCTGTTGTGCGTGTTCTTTCCTTTCCTGTTGCCTTTATATTAGTTGTTATTTCAATGATGTTGTGGTCCGATATCATAGTTGGGATATTTCTACATTATCAATTAGATTACTGTTGTTTGTGAATACCAAATCTAGGCAGTTGTTTTTTCTTATGTTTTCTGTTATTTCTTGCGTTAACATAAATTCATCAGCTAGGGCTAGTAGCATTTTTACCTGCTCCTGGTCTTCTCGTGTGCCCCTCTTGTCCTGGTGTATACATATTATATTTTTTCCTATCCTTTTATATTTCATGAGTGGGAAATTAAAATCACCACAGAGAAAAATATTTGGGGTTGGAGAGTGTAGATCTTTTACCAAATTTCTTACCTACCTCTGTAATGGAATCTGAAAATTTTGAGGTTGGCGCGTTTGGGGTTTGTACATTACAATTAGCACCATATTTAATTTTTCAATTTTTGCTGCTACACATTCTACGTAGCTGTTTGAGGTACTTATAGCCATTTCTGCTATGTGCCTTTCGCGCGTGTAAATAGCAAATCCTCCTTTACGTCTCACTGTTCTGTCGGCTCGGAGGATGTTATATTTGTCAATTTGTAGTCTCTTTTGTCAATACAGGACTCACAATTTTCACAGTTCGCCTGGCAGTCCTTTAGATGAGTTTCCGTGAGGCATGCGAAGTCTGCTTCGGCTTCTTGCATGAGTCCTTTCAGGTATAAAACCTTGTTCGTGGAATGGTTTGATTTAAGGCCCTGAATGTTGGCTAGGATTATTTTTATTTTTTCTCTTTCGTTTTCGCATACAGGTGGTTCCGATTTGTTTTCCAATTGGGGTGCTGGTTTCGTTACCTTGTGGTTCTCCGAGAATTTACCTCTTTTTATCTTTGTCGGCACCTGTTGCCCCGATAACGCATAAAGTGCCTTTGTTCGTACCTTCTGTCCGGCTCACAGATTCCTATATTTGTCAGTTGGTTTTGTAATTGCTGGATAGTATTTAGCAGCTGAAATGTGTTGGCTGCGTCTAAAAAATTGGCACCCTTCTTTTATGTTCGTTTTTTCTGTTCACTCGTTGCGTTCCTTTGAGGGTGGTGGTCCCGGCATTTTTTTCCGTATTTGCAACTCCCATATCTTGCATAAGTGTTGCAGACCGTAAGATGGTAGAACTTGCATTTCTTATCAAATTTGCAGTATCCACTTGTGTAATGCATGTTGCATAATGTGAGATGTGCATATATGCATTGCCCATCCCGATATTTGCAGTTCCCTTTCGCGTAGTATTTATATACGATATTTTCTACGCTTCTACTTCTTGTTTTCTTATTATTTTCAAAGTTTTTAATTTTCGCATTATCATTATTTTTCTTTGGCTGTTTATTTTCTACGCTTTTAGTTATTATCTTTTTATCACTTCGCTCGTTGGACCGTTTGACTACTTCACAACTTTTACTTATTTCTTTTCTTTCATCTATGTCTTCCTTCCGTATTATATTGTTTATATTGTTATTCGTTATTAAATTGTTTTATTAAATTTTGCTGTTATTCGTTATGTCGTCTTCTCTCTCATCCACCCGGTTTTTCGTTGGGACAATTCCGGACCCTTGTGTCCCCATTATTTCATTCTTTTTTGTAACTTTCGAGTCTGCTATCTCCATTTCTTTAAAGACCACGAAAGAATTTACGGTCTGTGTACATGCGCCACATAGAAATTTGATCACCACGAAGTGTTTCGCGTTCGAGACAAGAATTATTTCTCTATCATTCCAATTCATGCAAATAAAGTCATTCAGTCGTTGACAGAAATCACATCTAATCGCCAAGTTTTCCGTTGTTACCAGATTGCACAAATTACAGATTAAGTGAGAATTTGGACCCATAGGTATGCTATTCCTTAATTAGCGTAAAAAGAATACCCACACAAGTTCTTTATTTATTTATTTTTAGTTCTATTTCTTTCCTTTCGATGGTCGAGGGTATTTCGAGGGTTTTCTGACCTTTGCGTTTTATGACCTTTTTCCTGCCTTGTTTCAAACTTTCTCGAAAGCCAACCGTATTTCGTTTTGAATATATACGTTAAAACTGGTGATAAATTATGTAAACTGTATTGCACTTTCTTAATTTTAATGAATTTCACTTTATAATTTATATGTACGGATTCATTGATACTTTATACACTTTCGGGTGTAAACAGAATAAACCGCCGAGTAGATTATTCACTTCTAATTTGGGTGTTAAATAGAGAGCAAGACAGCACGTCCATTCACCACAGGGTACAAGCAACTATATACAAGCCACTATAATAGTATATGTATATATATGCTGCAAACCCACAAGGAAGAAGAAAAATGATTCCAAGGCCTTTCGTGTATTCAGAGCTACACCTCGTGCGTAGCTCTGAATACACGAAAGGCCTTAGAATCGTTTTTCTTTTTCCTTGTGGGTTTGCAGCATTCATTCATTTCACGTGTTTAATTGTGAAATTAATCCCATATATGGGATTAATTTATGCAAAAATGGCTCCACCAGGATAACAACCGAACGCCTTTTCAGTAGAAGGCAAAGCCGTTGGGCAGCTACGTCGAAGAAAAGGTTAATACAACTTGGCGTATATTTTGACACCTGGATAACGCAACGCTTTAGTGTTCAGAGGTGTTTCTATACTAAACACCCTGCGCTCGAGGTAATTGCAGCATTTCGATCAAATCTCAAGTGTGACAATCAGGTTTTGAAACATACGCCAGATTGTTCCGATTTTAACCTTGTCGTAGCGCCCTCGCCTTCTACTCAGGTGCTAGTTTGAATCCTGGTGGAGACATTTTAGCATTATGCAAAATCTGCGTATTCATACAAGATACGCTCAAAAGTTGCACAGGAAAGGAATTTTTGGGATTTCAAGAAAGGTGTAGTAGTAAAAGACGAACTCGAGAGGTGTTCCAGCGACATGGGGATGAAACCTTCTCTGTGCTGCACATTTTACTTCAGCCTATTATTATATATATATATATATATATATATGTGTGTGTGTGTGTGTGTGTGTGTGTGTGTGTGTGTGTGTAATCAGATTGTACACTGAGTTGTAAAAACTCAAGACAGATTTCCTTCCAGCGATGATGAACATCATAAGGAAGCTTTGTTAGAACGTTAACCCCAATATATATATATATATATATATATAATATATATATATATATATATATATATATATATATATATATATATATACAGGGTGTTCAGGAGGAAAGGTCAATACTTCGGGAGGTGATAGTATCGGTCATTGTGAGAAAAAAGTTCATATGAACATGTGGCTAATTCTGAATGGTTACGGAGATAGAGCTGTTTGAATCTGATGCGCGCGCAGCTCTTCCTCCTCCTTCCCTCCCCTATAACCTTGAACTATGTAAGCTGTAATGTAAGCATGTAACAAAAGCCAATCGACAGCTGACTGTTGTGAGTGACATTGTTTGGTGTTTGAAGCAGTGTTAAGAATGCCACACACCTTCACACATGCCGAATATGCAGATATGGTATATGTCTACGGTTTTTGCGATGGAAGTGCAACAGCTGCTGTTGCAGAATACCGTCGACGGTTTCCGAACAGCAGAATTCCGGATCGAAGAGTGTTTACCAGGGTTTTCACCACATTGCGTGAGATTGGTACACTTCCCAGCGCTCATGTTTCATCTGAACGTGAAGGTCAACAAGATGTGGATGAAGTGGAAAATATTCTTCAGTTGGTAGAGCGTAGTCCTACTACTAGCTCAAAAAGAATTTCTACACGTCTCGGTGTACCACACACAAGAGTATGGCGAACATTACGTGAGGAAGGCTTGCATCCATATCATGTACAGCGTGTACAACACCTTCAACCAGGAGACGCTGCCATGCGACTGGAATTTTGTCATTGGGTAAATGCTAATCGCCGATTGCTTCGATTAATACTGTTCACCGATGAAGCTACTTTCAGCCGTGACGGTATCAATAACACTCGTAACTCTCATCGGTGGTCAGACGAAAATCCATATGCCACTGTGGAAACAAATTTTCAACATCGCTTCTCTGCCAATGTGTGGTGCGGTATCATCGATGATCAGCTGATTGGCCCTGTTACTTTAGAGCAGTGGTTCCCAAACTTTACCAACTATCGGAACCCTTACAGACTTGTTTTTACTTCGCGGAACCCCAACTTCACACACACACACACACACACACATATATATATATATATATTAGACTAGAAAAGTCGGTTACAGATTTTAGTGATGAACACAAAACAAATTTTTACACTGAAAACACGTAAGTAAATAAAGCCTATCAGAAATTAACTTGACAGTGCACCAGTGCACCACACCAACGGCTATAGTTATACTGATTGGTTCACAATTAATTACGAAACAAGTGCACATCAAATCAACTAGCAACTCAGAAAATTTTAATTTTAGCGAAAACATATTGCTCAAAATTAATTACAGTTAAATTCTCACGAGTAATATATATATATATATATTAAAATTTGTCACAAATATTATGACAAATTTTAAATACTATGACAGAATTTATATGATATTTATTTTAAAACAGTACTAATAGAACCAGACTTTTATAAAATCGTTAAAATTAAGATCTGCCAAATTACACTTTTGCAGTAGCCGAGTAGCGAAAATTTATTTACATATACTTAGCAGATTTTAATTTTAATGAAAAATATTTAGTGATCCCAAATCTACGATGGTGCCATTTCAAGTCAGAATAAGAATATAAACTATTATTGAACAAAAAGCCACAAGGTAAAATTATGTATAAATATTAGAACCTTAATTAGACCTTAATATTAAGACCTAATCAGACTGATTAGGAAACGTGTCACGGAACCCTTGTTAAGCATCCGTGGAACCCCAGGGTTCCGCGGAACACAGTTTGGGAACCACTGCTTTAGAGAATCGTCTTAGAGGACAAAGTTACCTAGAATTTCTGCAAAATGAATTGCCAGGACTATTGGAGGATGTTCCTTTGGCTGCACGCGCTGGTATGTACTTTTAGCATGACGGAGCTCCTCCACATTCTACCCGTCTGGTGATGCAATACCTAAATCAAACTTTCCCTGGTCGATGGATCGGCCGCGGTGGTCGCATTCAATGGCCACCAAGGTCTCCAGACCTCTCTCCGTCAGATTATTGTTTGTGGGGGTGGATGAAAAGTCAAGTTTACAGAAGAAAGGTGAATACATGAGATGAATTGCTCGCGCGCATTTTGGATGCTGCTGCTCGCATAAAGGAACGTCAAGATCAACTCAGATGAACAACACGCGATCTTCGCACACGAGTTGCAAAGTGCATTGAGGTTGACGGTGGGATTTTCGAAAACGTATTGTAAACTGTAACAAATTTGTCATTTCTGTATCTGATACCATTCAAAATGCCAATGTTTAAACATTAAATGTTAGAAACAGTAATTGGTTTCTCTTTCTTGATTACCATTAACAATGCTTTTGTATTTGTGGATTCAAACAGCTCTATCTCCGTAACCATTCAGAATTAGACACATGTTCATATGAACTTTTTTTCTCACAATGACCGATACTATCACCTCCCGAAGTATTGACCTTTACTCCTGAAACACCCTGTGTGTATATATATATATATATATATATATATATATATATATATATATATATATGATACACACAGACAGTGCATGGAACAAGGAACTCTTCTGGGAAAATTAAATCCACTATAGTCCGAATAAGTAATGGTAAATGACAAATACCATAGTTTTTCTTTTTCATGATGCTAGCCCGACGTGGGCAACGGGTCACTCGCAAAGAGGTCCCATAAATATAGCTTCCCTCACCAGCTATCTGCAAAGCAGACAGGATCCAGCTTTGGGACATGGATCTAGGGTAAAGCAGCCTAGCCCTGCTACATTTAGAACCTCAATATAAGCAAAAGACAGATTGAATACATAAAAGAAAAAGGGGTAACTATTATGTTTTTAGCCAAAAACCAAAACTTAAACCTCAACTGGTAGAATTGAGCGTCCACTTTTCAAGGCACATAACATGTCCGTTTCAAGATGGGAATGAACTCAGAATGGTCCCCTGAGTTTTTTATGATACACACAGACAGTGCATGGAAAACTCAGGGGGCCATTCTGAGTTCATTCCCATCTTGAAACGGACATGTTATGTGCTTTGAAAAGTGGACGCTCAATTCTACCAGTTGAGGTTTAAGTTTTGGTTTTTGGCTAAAAATATAATAGTTACCCCTTTTTCTTTTATGTATTCAATCTGACGTGAAGGCAGCGAGTCTTTTGCTTATTGAGGTTCTAAATGTAGCAGGGCTAGGCTGCTTTACCCTAGATCCATGTCCCAAAGCTGGATCCTGTCTGCTTTGCAGATAGCTGGTGAGGGAAGCTATATTTATGGGACCTCTTTGCGAGTGACCCGTTGCCCACGTCGGGCTAGCATCATGAAAAAGAAAAACTATGGTATTTGTCATTTACCATTACTTATTCGGACTATAGTGGATTTAATTTTCCCAGAAGAGTTCCTTGTTCCATGCACTGTCTGTGTGTATCATAAAAAACTCAGGGGACCATTCTGAGTTCATTCCCATATATATATATATATATATATAATATATATATATATATATAAAAGTTAGTACAACATCGGTGCTATTTCCAACCGTTGCGGAGCTACGAACGTTTTAAGGTGCACGGAAAAAATAAACGAGAGTATTAATCTGATATATTTATTGCTACATTTTATGAGAAACACCTTATAAATATTCAAAATTTTCGCCTCGGTTTTCAATGCACAGCCTTGCTCGTTTCAGACAAGAGTCCACTGCCCATTGAAACATTTCGGGGTGTTCTCGTATGTAAGCAGCGGCATCCAAAATCCGACGCAAGAGTTTCTCTCTCGTTTGTACTTTGGTCTTGTAGACCATCTCTTCATAATGCCCCATAAAAAGAAATCTAACGGGGTTAGGTCCAGAGATCTTGGGGGCCACGATAGTGGACCAGCATGACCAATCCAACGATTCCCGTACCGCTGATTCAAGTAATCCGTAACATGACGACCAAACATTCACCGAGAATCGATGTTGAAAGTTTCCTTCAACGATACCGTGGGGATTATCGGCAGACCACAAATGGGAATTTCGTCTATTGTTAATTCCATCCCGAATGAATTATGCTTCATCACTAAACAGTATGCGATTAAGAATTTGGCGATGCATAACCAATAACCATCCACTGGCAAAATTGAATGCGTTTATCGTAATCATCCAGTTGAAGAGCTTGCACACGTTGCAAATGATAGGGATACAAACCTTCATCATGTATGGTTCGCCTTACACGCGATGCGGATTCACCAATTCGTCTAGAAATCCCTCGAACACTTGTAGTTGGGCTACGTTGTACTAGGTCCAGTATGCGCTCCTCCACAGCAACGAGCCGTCGTGCTACATGTTCTTGGTTACGTGGAACAATTGTGCCTGTTTCCCTTAATCTCTCGTGTGTGTCACTAAACACTTGCCTGTTCGGTATTCGGCGGTTCGGAAAACGTCTTCGATATTCCTCATCTGTCGCTCTGCTGTTACCATCACAGAGTCCATAAATGAAATGGATATCAGCGTATTCAGCGGGTGTGAACTGTTGATTCATTTTGATTGTTCACCTTAGCGCAACACAGTGTCTCGTACCACAGATCAGAACCAACTGAAAGAAAAACTGAGGATTAGTAGCGATAACTTCGTTAACCGAAACTACCACCAGTGCTGCCCTCTATCGAATTACACAAGTATGGATTTGTTGTTTACACATCTTAAAACTTTCGTAGCTCCGCAACGGTTGGAAATAGCACCTATGTTGTATTAACTTTTTAACTCAATATCTCCCCCAAAATCACCCCACAAAGTATGGCGGCAGACTGGTTGTGAAGCACCCTGTATATATGAGGTGTGGTGTCTGGAATACAAGCTAACGAAAATTGCAATCAACTGAATATGGATATGGATGTTCTTTGAACTAGACTAACAGAGAGTATTGTTGCTTTCACTGGAGATGAACCACGCACGAAAACCTCGTTAGTAATTTGACCCCCCCTATTTGCTTGGCAATGCTACTGCGAGCTGTTCGTGCCTTGAAATGGACATATTTTTTAGGCAGAAAAGAGGGGCCAAAGGCATTGCTCGCAAAAGCTGAGATATATCTCAGAGACTATTCTGAGTTCTATTCTATCATGAAACGGACATGCTAAGTGCCTTGAAAAGTGGACGCTCAATTTTCCTAGTTGAGGTTTAAGTTTTGGTTTTTGGCTAAAAATACAATAGTTACCCCTTTTCTTTGATGTATTCAATCCGACGTGAATGCAGCGAGTTTTTTGCTTATGTTGAGGTTCTAAATATAGTGGGGCTAGGCTGATTTAAACCTTAGATCCTGTCCTAAAGCTGGATCCTATCTGTTTTGCAGATAGCTGGTGAGGGAAGTTATATTTTAGTGCCTCTTTGTAGTGACCCGTTGCCCACGTCGGGCTAACATCATGAAAAAGAAAAAACTATAGTGTTTGTCATTTACCATTACTTATTCAGACTATAGTGGATTTAATTTTCTCAGAAGAGTTCCTTGTTCTATGCACGGTCTGTGTATATATATATATATATATATATATATATTATATTATATATATATGTGTGTGTGTGTGTGTAAAGAACGACGCTTGTGTAGAAGAACCTTCCGCACAAGATGAGGAGGGAGAACGAACAAATGAAAAATGAGGTAACCACCCGGGAATCGAAGGTGCCCCCTCAGGGCATTGGTTTCTGCTCGTATGTAGGAGAATTACGACTTCTGATTAATCGAGGCCCATGGTGTAGTGGATAGCATATCTGACCGGCAATCGGAAGATCCCGGGTTCGATTCCCGAATGGTTACCTCATTTTTCATTTGTTCGTTCTCCCTCCTCATCTTGTACGGAACGTTCTTCTACACAAGCGTCGTTCTTTACATTAATTATACTGTGTGTTGTTTGCAGTTAAAATGTATATATATGTACGGCATGCGAAGGTGCCCCTTCAGGGCATTGGTTTCTGTTCGTATGTAGGAGAATTACGACTTCTGATTAATCGAGGTCCATGGTGTAGTGGATAGCATATCTGACCGGCAATCGGAAGATCCAGGGTTCGATTTCCGGGTGGTTACCTCATTTTTGATTTGTTCGTTCTCCCTCCTCATCTTGTACGGAACGTTCTTCTACACAAGCGTCGTTCTTTACATTAATTATACTGTGTTGTTTGCAGTTAAAATGTATATATATGTACGGCATGCAAAGGTGCCCCCTCAGGGCATTGGTTTCTGCTCGTATGTAGGAGAATTACGACTTCTGATTAATCGAGGCCCATCGTGTGGATAGCATATCTGACCGGCAATCGGAAGATCCCGGGTTCGATTCCCGGGTGGTTACCTCATTTTTCATTTGTTCGTTCTCCCTCCTCATCTTGTGCGGAACGTTCTTCTATACAAGCGTCGTTCTTTACATTAATTATACTGTGTGTTGTTTGCAGTTAAAAAAAAAATATATATATATATATTCCCTTACAGATTCCATTACAGAGGTAAGAAACCTGGTAAAAGATCTACACTTTCCAACCCCAAATATTTTTCTCTGTGGTGATTTTAATTTCCCATTCATGAAATATAAAAGGATAGGAAAAATATGTATACACCAGGACAAGGGGGGCACACAAGAAGACCAGAAGCAGGTAAAAATGCTACTAGCTCTAGCTGATGAATTTATGTTAACGCAAAAAATAACAGAAAACACAAGAAAAAACAACTGCCTACATTTGGTATTCTCAAACAACAGTAATCTAATTAATAATGTAAAAATATCCCCAACTATGATATCGGACCACGACATCATTGAAATAACAACAAATATAAAGGCAACAGGAAAGGAAAGAACACGCACAACAGAAAGAAGCATATTCGGAATTTTTAATTTTCACTCCAAAGCTATAAACTGGGAAGATGTGACATCCAGCATGGCAGTAATAGATTGGAAAACCATTTTCGAGGCCAAGACAACGGAGGAGATGCTAATGCCGTTAGAGGAGAAGACGTTAGAAATTGTGAAAAAAACATGTCCCAAAGATACAACAAAGAGGAAAGAGAAGCAGGTTCGAGAGACAAAACAGGGCATTGTTTCGAAAGAGAAAAAGAGTGACTGCAAAATTAAGTAATTGTAAAGATAACATCAGAAAAATAATAAATGATAAACTGCAAAGTATCGATGTCGTCATACAGGAACTAATCGAGAAGCACACAGAAAAAGAAGAAGACGACGCTGTAGAAGCGATAAAGGTTAACTCAAAGTACTTCTAATTTCGCAAAAGAAAGTCGAAAAACCATGCGACTATCGGACCTTTAAAAAATGAGAACAGTGCTTTATATGATGATCTAACACAAGTATCTGAAATATTAAGAGCTCAGTACGCATCATCTTTCAGTATCCCAAAAACTGACAAATTGATATGCGATAGAAACGTGTTCTTTGAAGAAGAACCACAAGGGGAAAGTATAACGGATTTCGACTTTACGACGGATGATATTACACAAGCCATAGGGAAACTAAAAACACACTCAGCGGCAGAACCGGATAAATGGAATGCCACACTGATCAAAAACTGCAAGAATGCAATCGCTGAGCCCCTATACTGGATATGGAGACGATCACAAGACACGGGAGAAATACCGGACATCCTGAAGAGCGCAAACATAGTCCCAATATATAAAGGAGGAGATCGATCCGAGGCCAAAAACTATAGGCCAGTGTCGCTTACATCTCATCTCACTAAAATATTTGAAAGAATAGTTAGACGGAAAATCTATGACTTTTTGGAAACTCAGAAAATATTCAATGATAACCAACACGGGTACCATAAAAAGACTTTGCTAAAGCGTTCGACAAGTGTGACCATGGAATCATAATACATAAACTGAAATATATGGGAATAACAGGAAAAGTAGGGAAATGGATATATAATTTCCTCAGTGAGCGGCGGCAAGTCGTTACAGTACAAGGAGTATCTTCATCAGAATCAGAGGTCCTCAGCTCAGGACCACAAGGAACAGTATTAGCTCCACTACTCTTCATAATCATGCTAACTGATATAGATGAGGACGTTACCAGAGACAGCACAGTAACATCCTTTGCGGATGACACAAAGATCAGTAGAAAAATAAGAAACCCAGAAGATATAGGATCTCTACAAACCGACATAAACAGAATCTACAAGTAGACGGAAGACAACAACATGAAGTTTAACACCGAGAAATTTCAGCTATTACGGTACGGAAAAAGAGAAGACCTAAAATCCATGGAATATTATACCCCAAATGGACAGGAAATTCAGAGAAATTCAAGAGCAAAAGATTTAGGGGTTGTAAAGACAGATGATGCGAAATTTGAAACACAAAATAAGATAGCAGTAAACAGAGCAAAGAGAATAACGGGACAGATACTGAGAACCTTTAAACGAAGGAATAGGAATGCAATGATTCCTCTACTGAAAACCCTGATCATACCCAAATTGGAATACTGCTCGGTCCTAACATCCCCATATAAAAAAAGAAGACATTAGACAGCTGGAAGAGATCCAGAGAAGCTTCACAGCCAAGATCAATGGGTGCAAAGAACTAAATTACTGGGAAAGGTTACGCGAACTAGATCTATATTCACTGCAAAGGAGAAGAGAGAGATACACCATTATTACACTTGGAAAATAATGGAGAAACTAGTCCCTAATCTTACTCTGAACCCTATAATTCCCCAAACAACGGTGGAAGGTAGAAACGGTAGACTGTGTCGTATTCCCAAATTGAAGGCGAGACAGGGAACATCCTTAACCCTGAAAGAAAATAGTTTTGTAGTGAGAGGACCAAAACTGTTTAATCAGTTGCCCAAAGACCTAAGAAACACGAAGGGAGTTGCAGTGGACATCTTCAAAAGAAGACTAGACGCCTGGCTCAGAACAATCCCCGATGAGCCGGGCGTACCTGGCTATGTGAGGTGGAGAGCACAAGAAACCAATTCACTACTTCACCAGGCCAACTCGAGAGGAGGGGCAACAAGCTTGACCTTCGCGAAATGAGGAATCATCGCGCGAAACCTTTGTAAGGTTGTAAGGTATATATCATATATATATATATATATATATATATATATATATATATATATGGGAATGAACTCAGAATGGTTCCCTGAGGTTTTTTATGATACACACAGACCGTGCATGGAACAAGGAACTCTTCTAGGAAAATTAAATCCACTATAGTCCGAATAAGTAATGGTAAATGACAAATACTATAGTTTTTTCTTTTTCATGATGCTAGCCCGACGTGGGCAACGGGTCACTCGCAAAGTGGTCCCAAAAATATAGCTTCCCTCACCAGCTATCTGCAAAGCAGATAGGATCCAGCTTTGGGACAGGATCTAAGGTTTAAAGCAGCCTAGCCCAGCTACATTTAGAACCTCAATATAAGCAAAAGACTCGCTGCCTTAATGTCAGATTGAATACACCAAAGGAAAAGGGGTAACTATTATATTTTTAGCGAAAAACCAAAACTTAAACCTCAACTGGCAGAATTGAGCGTCCACTTTTCAAGGCACATAACATGTCCGTTTCATGATGGGAATGAACTCAGAATTGTTCCCTGAGGTTTTTTATGATACACACAGACCGTGCATGGAACAAGGAACTCTTCTAGGAAAATTAAATCCACTATAGTCCGAATAAGTAATGGTAAATGACAAATACTATAGGTTTTTCTTTTTCATGATGCTAGCCCGACGTGTCATTTACCATTACTTATTCGGACTATAGTGGATTTAATTTTCCTAGAAGAGTTCCTTGTTCCATGCACGGTCTGTGTGCATCATAAAAAACCTCAGGGAACCATTCTGAGTTCATTCCCATCATGAAACGGACATGTTATGTGCCTTGAAAAGTGGACGCTCAATTCTGCCAGTTGAGGTTTAAGTTTTGGTTTCTGGCTAAAAATATAATAGTTACCTCTTTTCCTTTGATGTATTCAATCTGACGTGAAGGTAGCGAGTCTTTTGCTTATATTGAGGTTCTACATGTAGCTGGGCTAGGCTGCTTTAAACCCTAGATCCTGTCCCAAAGCTGGATCCTATCTGCTTTGCAGATAGCTGGTGAGGGAAGCTATATTTTTGGGACCACTTTGCGAGTGACCCGTTGCCCACGTCTGGCTAGCATCATGAAAAAGAAAAAACTATAGTATTTGTCATTTACCATTACTTATTCGGACTATAATGGATTTAATTTTCCTAGAAGAGTTCCTTGTTCCATGCACGGTCTGTGTGTATCATATATATATATATATATATATATATATATATATATATATATATATATATATATATATATACGTATATATATATATTATTTCACGAAAGTAACACGTGAATAATATTTATGATGAAAATAACCACGAAGGAAGGAGAAAACCCGAAATAGTGTTCAAGCGCTTTTGTCTAATGACATCCTCAGGAACACTGAAATTAATGACAACATTGAGACTACTGTATATATACAGTAGATCACCAAAAAAAAAATAATAATAATAATAATAATAGTAATAATAATAGTAATAATAATGATATAAGTGGTGCAGAAAAATAATGTTGGAGGAGCATACAATTCACATAGAAAAGCTACCAGAGTTTTAGCGCCTTGTCCTTCTTGTCTAAATCTGTTCTGAATGAATTCAAAACAACAGGATCAAGCGGAAAAAGGCCCTGGCTATGGTTGAAATTGTTTGTAAGGTGAATAATGGCAGACTCGCAAATATTTCTGTTAACAATGGTGTTTGAGCGAAACAAAATTGAACCATTATTCCAATCAATACAATAGGACAACTCTGACAAATGAACAAAAAGTGCATTGGATGACTGTCCCGTTCTAACGGAATAGTGAACATGTTTTACACGCGTGTTCAAATCTTTTCCCGTCTGTCCAATCTGAAAGAAATCACATTGTTTACAATCAATTTTATAGATAATGCCTGAATTATTGGTAGGACTATTCTTTATTATGGCATTTTTTCACAATATTCTCATATGAAAATATCTTCGTGTGTCCACCTTTTGCTTGAATAACTTCATTCATTCATTCATTCGACATCTCTCAGTAGAAATTTTAGCCTATTATTCAAAAGAAAATTGTTGCAGTTCATTCAGATTGGAAGGGTTTCTCTTGCAGACAGCTTTTTCTAAATCAAACCATAAATTCTCGATTAAATTGGGATGTGGTCTTTGACGGCCACTCGAGAAGCTCGAAATTCTTTTGTTGGTCATTTCATGGTGCTCTTATTTTTATATTTTCGATCATTATCTTGTTGCAGTACCGAACTGCGACCTATTTGTAAATCCCGAACTGAAGTCAACGCATTTTCTTTTAAAATTTACTGATATTTCTTCGAATTCAAGATTCCATTGATGACAAGCTTTCCTGGACCAGAACCACTAGAGCATCTCCAAATAAACAAACTACCACTACCATGCTTAACCGTAGAAAGGATGGTTTTTTCCCCTCGAATGCAGTATTTGATTTTCGCCAAACATACCGTTGCTCGTTGTTCCCAAATAACTCAGTTTTGGTCTCGTCTGTTCAGAGAATTTTCTTCCAGAATGCAAATCCATCACTTTGATGATCTCTGGCGTACTTTAAACGAGCTTCTTTGAGCGCTTTTCGTAGCAGAGGTTTTCTTCGTGGAACTCTTCCACGCAGACCATTCTTTCTCAACGTACAGTAGAGGAATGAACATCGATCTTAGACAGTCTTCATACTTGGCAAATATCAACTGCATTCACTCGTGGATTCGCAGCAGCAATTCTTTCAATCCGTCTAGGTGTACGTTCTGAAATCTTGCAAGGTCGCCCATACCTTGGTAGAGTTTTGATTGTTGCAAAGCCTTTTCAATTTCTCTGTAACTACAGCAGCCCTCGTAAATGGAATTCGAAGTTCTCCTATCTTTCTATAACGCTTTCCAGACTCGTGTGCAGCAACAACTGGTCTCTTAAGATCCGTAGACAGCTCTTTACCACGACGACCCATTGTTTACTAATGGCTTGTACAGTCATCCGTCTTTCATGAAGATTCAGAGAAAATTCTGGTATTCAGAATTGCCAACAGTGTCTAATCAATAAACATGAAACTACTGATAAAAATTTAAAATTCTTCAAGCCTAAGGTGGACACACAAAGTATTAAATGATTTTATAAACAAATGTACGAAAACTTTTGCATTTTAACTTTTTATTTTCCTCAACTGCTTTACATATGTTGGAATTAAAATAATTTTTTTAGTTGTTGAATTTTTCCACACAAACGGGTACAATTTTCGTAACTATCCTATGCATAGTACAAACGATAAGAACGAATATAACAAATATTTCTCTGTACGAATACT